>PGTU02000004.1:12245459-12304364 GCA_002896215.2 Cicer echinospermum
AGAAGCATGGCTAAAAGTCTCCGTCCTCAATTTTCATCTGGATTTTTGGACGATTTTCGTTACCACCCGACAAACGGACTAAAATCCGTAACATATAATTAAATAGAGTTGTCAAATAAATATGTAATTATTACTTATTTGAAACTCTAATTTAATTTATGTTTTATTATCTTCGTTTTATAGTTTACTTTATAAACAATATATATAATCACATCTATTTTATTAGGGTTTATTGTGTTATGGTGTTTAGGGTTTAAGAAATCAGGTTTAGGGATTATGGTATAGAGTTTAAGGTTCAGGATTTTGGGTTTAGTATTTAGGGTTTACGGTTTAAGGTTTATGATTTAGGGTTTATGGTTTTGGGTTTGAGGTTCGGGTTATAGTATAAGGGGTTATCTTCATTGCAAAATATTACTACAAAACGATCATAATAATAACATATAATGAAATATAGTTGTCAAATAAAGATTTAATTATTACTTTATTTGAAAATAATATTTTAATATATGTTATTCTGATCTTCTTTATTAAATGTTATTATTATCTTCGTTTTATAGTTATACTTAATAATAAAGATAATAATAAAATATAACAAAATTGAGTTGTCAAGTAAATATGAAATAATTAATTATTTGACAACTCTATTTTATTTATATGTTATTATTATTTTCTTCGTTATTAAATACGACTACAAAACGAAAATAATAATAATATTTATAAAATAGAGTTGTCTAATATATAAGTAATTATTACTTTATTTGACAACACTATTTTATTATATGTTATTATTATCTTCGTTTTATTGTTTTACTACATAACGAAGATAATAATAACATATAATAAAATTGAGTTTATCAAATAATATGTAATTAGTATTTATTTGACAACTTTATTTTATTATATGTTATTATTATTTTTGTCATGTAGTACAACTATATTATGAAGATAATAATAACATATAATAAAATAGAGTTGTCAAATAAAGTAATAATTACATATTTATTAATATTTCAATTGTGTTATATGTTATTACAATTTTCGTTATTAAGTACAATAATAAAACGAAGATAATAATAACATTTAATATAATAGAGTTTTGAAATAAAGTAACATTGACACATTGTTTTATTAAATGTTATTATTATCTTCTTTTTGTAGTTGTACTTAATAACAAAGATAACAATAACATATAACAAATTGAGTTGTCAAATAAATATGTAATAATTATTTTAATATTTATTTGACAACTCTATTTTATTATATGTTATTACTATCTTCGTTATTAAGTACAATTACAAAATAAAATTAAGGCTTAATTGCAGTTTTAGTCCCCCTATTTTAGCTGAATCGCGAAAGTAGTCCCCCCATTTTTTTGCTCCGTAGTTTTGGTCCCTCAAACAGAATTTTAGTTCAAAATATGATGAAATTTTATTTTTTTTGCATTTATTTAAGTCACACCATGCCTCAAGATCTCATTTGCAACAATTGTACTTAAAATATATGATCATAAATGGTGTAGTACAGCTTTAAAAAATGAAATTTCATCAAATTTTGGACTAAAATTCTGTTTGAGGTACCAAAATTGGGGAGAAACAAAATAGATGGACTACTTTCGCGATTCAGCTAAAATAGAGGGACCAAAACTACAATTAAGTCTAAAATCAATAATAATATTTATTAAACTAGAGTTGTCTAATAAATATGTAATTTTTATTTACTTGATAACACTGTTTATTATATGTTATTATTATCTTCGTTTAGGGTGTAGTTATACTTAATAAAAAAGATAATAATAAAATATAACAAAATTTGAGTTGTTAAATAAATATGAATAATTAACTTATTCGACAACTCTATTTTATTATATGTTATTATTATCCTTGTTATTGAGCACAACTACAAAACGAAGATAATAATAATATTTCATAAAATAGAGTTGTCTAATAAATAAGTAATTATTGCTTTATTTGAAAACACTATTTTACAATATGTTATTATTATCTTCGTTTTATTGTTTTACTACATAACGAAGATAATAATAACATATAATAAAATTGAGTTTATCAAATAATTATGTATTTCATAACGAAGACAATACTAACATATAATAAAATAGAGTTGTTAAATAAAGTAATAATTACATATTTATTTGACAACTCTATTTTATTATATGTTATTACTATCTTCGTTATGCAGTCAAACTTTAAAAGAAAGATAATAATAACATATGATAAAATAGAATTATCAAATAAATTAATAGTTACATATTTATTTGACAACTCTATTTTATTATATGTCATTATTATCTTCGTTTTATAGTTTTACTTCATAACGAAGATAATAATAACATATAAAAAATATTGAGTTGTAAAATAAATAAGTAATTATTAGTTTATTTGACAGCTCTATTTTATTATATGTTATTATTATCTATGTTATAAAATAAAACCAGAAAAACGAAGATAATAATAACATTAAATAAAATAGAGTTGTCTAATAATGTAATACTTAAATATTTATTTGCAACACTATTTTATTATATATTATTATTATCTTCATTATTACTAAAAACTATAAAACAAAGATAATAACAATATATAACAAAATAGAGTTGTCTATAAATATGTAGTTACTACTTGATTAGACAACTCTATTTTATTATATGTTTCTATTATATTCGTTATAAAGTAAAACTACATTGCGAAAATAATAGTATCATATAATAAAATAGAGTTGTCAAATAAATTAATAATTCGATATTTATATGACAACTCTATTTTATTATAAGTTATTATTATCTTCGTTTTGTAGTTGTACTAAATAACGAAAATAATAATAACATATAACAAAATTGAGTTGTAAAATAAATATGTAATTATTACTTTATTTGACAACTCTATTTTATTATATGTTATTATTATCTTTGTTATCAAGTAAAACTATAAAACAAAGATGATAATAACATATAATAAATTAGAGTTGTCAAATAAAGTAATAGTTACATATTTATTTGACAACTCTATTTTATTAAATGATATTACTATATTTGTTATGCAGTCAAACCTTAAAATAAAGATAATAATAATATATAATAAAATAGAATTATCAAATAAATTAATAATTACATATTTATTTGACAACTCTGTTTTATTAGACTTATTATTATCTTCATTTTGTAGTAGTACTAAATAACGAAAATAATAATAACATATAACAAAATTAAGTTGTGAAATAAATATGTAATTATTACTTTATTTGACAACTCTATTTTGTTATATGTTATTATTATCTTTGTTTGAATTAAAATTATAAAACAAAGATAATAATAACATTTAATAAATAAGAGTTGTCAAATAAAGTAATAATTATATATTTATTTGACAACTATATTTTATTAAATGATATTACTATCTTCGTTATGCAGTCAAACCTTAAAAATATTATAATAATAACATATAATAAAATACAATTATCAAATAAATTAATAATTACATATTTATTTCACAATTCTATTTTATTATACGTTATTATGATCTTTGTTTGTAGTTGTATGAAGTAACGAAAATAATAATAACATATAACAAAATTGGGTTGTGAAATTAATATTTAATTATTACTTTATTTGACAACTCTATTTTATTATATGTTATTATTATCTTCGTTATATTGTAAAATTATAAAACGAACATAATAATAACATTTAATAAAATAGAGTTGTCAAATAATGTAATAATTAAAAAGCATTCTTCTCCTAAATTTATAATTGTATTTCGGGTTATATTTTGAACATTAGCCATCATTTGGTCTAAAAATACGAATTTCGTTCCATTTTTGTCTGGTGGTACGAAAATTTCCTGAAAAGTCTAGATGAAATCGGGGATTTTTGTACCACCCGATTTCAAACACTAGTCATTGTCTAGTCCAAAAATACAGATGTTGGAACTTTTTTTTTTAGGGGTACGAAAGTCGCCCGTTGGTCCCAATGAAATCAAGGACCGTGAGATCAATATAGCATTCATCTTCAGAATTTATAACTTTGTTTCGGGTTCCGCATAAGATTTCAACACTAGCCATCGTCTAGTCCGAAAATACAGATGTTGGTCCATTATCGTCGATGGGTACGAAAGTCACTCGAAAAGTACAAATGAAATCGAGGACTGGGAGAGCATTATAGAATTTGTGTTCTAAATTTATAAATGTGTTGCGGGTTCCACGTTAAATTTGAAACACTAGCCATCGTCTTGTTTGAAAATACGGATTTCGGTCCATTTTAGTCGGGTGGAATGAAAATCGCCCGAAAAGTCAAGATGAAATCGAGGACTGGGAGACAATTATAGCATTCTTCTCCAAAATGTATAATTGTGTTTCGGGTTCTGCGCCAGATTTCACACACTAGCCATCGTCTGGTCCGAAAATACGATTTTCGGTCTATTTTTGTCGGGTGGTACAAAAATTGCCCGAAAAGACCAGATGAAATCGAGGACCAGGATACCCTTATAGCATTCTTCTCCAAAATTTATAATTGTGTATCGGCTTCCGCATTAGATTTGAAACACTAGCCATCGTCTTGTTCGAAAATACGGTTATAATTGTGTTTCGGCTTCCGCATTAGATTTGAAACACTAGTCAGGTGGAATGAAAATTGCCCTAAAATTCAAGATGAAATTGAGGACCAAGAGACCCTTATAGCATTCTTTTCCAAAACTTATAACTGTGTTTTGGGTTTGTGCAAGATTTCAAACACTAACCATCGTTTTGTTCGAAAATACAAATTTCAATCCATTTTATTCTGGTGGTACGAAAATCGACGAAAAAGTCCTGGTGAAATCGAGGAGTGGGAGACCCTTATATCATTCTTCTCCAAAATTTATACTTGTGGTCCGGGTTCCATGTCAAAACTCAAACACTAGCCGTCGTCTGGTCTGAAAATACAGATTTCGGCATATTTTTGTCGATGGGTACGAAAATCGCCCGAAAAGTCTAGATGAAATCGAGGACCGGGATACCCTTATAGCATTCTTCTCAGAAAATTTACAACTGTGTTTCGGTTTCTGCGTCAGAATTCAAACACTAGCCATCGTCTTGTTGGAAAATATGGATTTCGTCCATTTTAGTCGAGTGGTATGAAAATCGCCCGAAAAGTCCAGTAGAAATCGAGGACCGAGAGACCCTTATAGCATTCTTATCCAAAAATTATAACTGTGTTTCGGGTTCCGCGTTAGATTTCCAACACTAGCCCTCGTCATGTTTGAAAATACAGATTTCGGTCCTTTTTTGTCGAGGGTTATGAAAATTTCCCGATAGTCCAGATGAAATCGAGGACCAAGAGACCCTTATAACATTCTTCTCCAAAATTTATAACTTTGTTCCGGGTTTCGTGTCAGATTTCAATCACTAACCATCGTTTTGTTCGAAAATACAGATTTTTGTTCATTCTAGTATGGTGGTACGAAAATACGAATTTTGGTCCATTTTAGTCGTGTGGTACGAAAATTGCCCGAAAAGACGTGATGAAATTGAGGACCAGGAGACCCTTATAGCATTGTTCTCACAAATTTATAACTGTTTTTCATGCTCCGCGCCCGATTTTAAAATCTAGCCATCGTCTTGTCCAAAAGGCCAGATGAAATCGAGGATAGGGAGACCCTTATAACATTCTTCTTCTAAATTTATAAATGTGTTTCAGGTCCCGCGTCAGATTTCAAACACTAGCCGTAGTTTTGATCGAAAATACGAATTTCGGTCCACTTTAGTTAGGTGGTATGAAAATCGAGGACCAGGAGACCCATATAGCATTCTTCTCAAAAATTTATAACCGTGTTTCGGGTTTTGCGCCAGATTTCAAACTCTAACCATAGTTTTGTTTTAAAATACGAATTTCGGTCCATTTTAGTCGGGTGGTACGAAAATTGCTCGAAAAGTCCAAATGAAATCTACGACCGAGAGACCGTTATAGCATTCTTCTTCTAAATTTATAACTGTGTTTCGGGTTCCGCGTTAGATTTCAAACACTAGCCATCGTTTTTTTCTAAAATACGAATTTCGATCTATTTTAGTCGGGTGGTACGAAAATCGCCCGAAAAGTTCCAATGAAATCTAGGACCGGGAGACCCTTATATCATTCTTCTACAAAATTTATATATGTGTTTCGGGTTTCGTGTTAGATTTCCCACGCTAGCCCTCGTCATGTTTGAAAATACAGATTTCGGTCCTTTTTTGTCGAGGGTTACGAAAATCGCTCAATAAGTCCAGATGAAATCGAGGACCGGGTGACCCTTATAGCACTCTTCTCCTAAATATATAACAATGTTTCTCCCTTCGAATCAGCTTTCAATCACTAGCCATCGTCTGGTCTGAAAATACAGATTTTGGTCCATTTTTGTCGAGGGGTACGAAAATTTCCCGAAAAGTCCAAATGAAATCGAGGACAGAGAGACCCTTATAACATTCTTCATTTAAATTTATATCTGTGTAATGGGTTTTGTGCCAAAATTCAAACACTAACCATCATTTTGTTCGAAAATACAGATTTTGGTTCACTTTAGTAGGGTGGTAAGAAAATCGTCCAAAAAGTCCAGACCAAATCGAGGAATGGTAGACCTTTATAGCATTCTTCTCCAAAATTTATAATTGTGTTTCACGTTCTGCGACAGATTTCAAACACTAACCATCGTTTTGTTCGAAAATTTGAATTTCGGTCCATTTTAATCGTGTGGCACGAAAATCGCTCAAAAAGACCAGATGAAATCGAGGACCAAATTTTAAAATGTTTTTCGGGCTCCGCGCCAGATTTTAAACACTAGCCATTGTTTGGTCCGAAAATACGAATTTCGGTCGATTTTTGTTCGGTGGTACTAAAATCGGCCAAAAAGTCCATATGAAATCGAGGATAGGGAGACCCTTATAACATTCTTCTTCTAAATTTATAACTGCGTTTCCGGTTCCGCGTCAGATTTCAACACTAGCTATAGTCTTGTTCGAAAATACGAATTTCGGTCCATTTTAGTTAGGTGGTATGACAATCGCCAGAAAAAGTCCAATGAAATCGAAGACCGGGAGACCCTTATAGCATTCTTCTACAAAAAATTTAAATGTGATTCGGGTTCCGTGCAAATTTCAAACACTAACCATCGTTTTGTTCGAAAATACGAATTTCGGTCCATTTTAGTGAAGTGGTACGAAAATCGCTCGAAAAGTCCAAATGAAATCTAGGACCGAGAGACCGTTATAGCATTCTTCTTCTAAATTTATAAATGTGTTTCGGGTTCCGCGTCAGATTTAAAACACTTCCCATCGTTTTGTTCGAAAATACGAATTTATGTCCATTTTAGTCGGGTGGTACGAAAATCACCCGAAAAGTCCAAATGAAATCTAGGACCGGGACACCTTTATATCAGTCTTCTCCAAAATTTATAACTGTGTTTCAGGTTCCGTTTCAGATTTCAAACACTAGCCATAGTCTTTTTCGAAAGTACAGATTTCGGTCCTTTTTGTCGATGGTACGAAAATCGCCTTAAAAGTCTAGATGAAATTAATGACAGGAAAACTCTAGTAGTATTCTTCTCCAAAATATATAATTGTACTTCGGGTTCTGCGTCATATTTTAAACACTAGCTATCGTTTGGTCCGAAAATACCGATTTCGTTCCATTTTTGTCGGGTGGTACAAAAATTCCCCGAAAAGTCCAGTTGAAATCGATGATCGGGAGACCCTAACAATATTCTTCTCCTAAATTTAAAAAAGTGTTTCGGATTTCGCATCAGATTTCAAACACTAGCCATCATCTGGTCAGAATAATAGATTTCGGTCCATTTTTTTCGAGGGGTAAGAAAATCGCCCAAAAATTTCAGATGAAATCGAGGACATGGAGACCTTGATAGGATTCTTCTTCTAAATTTATAACTGTGTTTCGGCTTCCGCGTCAGATTTCAAAACTTGGCATCGTATTGTTCAAAAATACGGGTTTCAGTCCATTTTAGTCGGGTGGTACGAAAGTTGCCCGAAAAGTCCAGATGAAATCTAGGACTAGGAGACCCTTATAGCATTCTTCACCAAAATTTATAAATTTGTTTCGAGTTTTGAGCTAGATTTCAAACACTAGCCAAAGTCTAGTCTGAAAATACGAATTTCGGTCCATTTTTGTCGAGTGGCACGAAAATCGCCCGAAAAGACCAAATGAAATCGAGGACCAGGAAACCCTTATAACATTCTTCTCCAAAATTTATAACCGAGTTTCGGGTTCCGCCTCAGATTTCAAACACTAGCAATTGTCTTGTTCGAAATACGAAATTTGGTCTATTTTTGTCGGGTGGTACGAAAATCTCTAAAAAAGCCCAAATTAAATCAATGACCGGGAGACCCTTATAGCATTCTTCTCCAAAATTTATAACTGAGTTTCGGGTTCCGCATTAGATTTCAAACACTAGCCATGGTCTTGTTCGAAAATACGGATTTCAGTCCAATTTAGTCGGGTGGTACGAAAATAGCCCGAAATGTCCATATGAAATCGAGGACTAGGAGACTCTTTTAACATTCTTCTCCTAAATTTATAATTGTGTTTCATGTTCCGCGTAAGATTTCAAGCACTATCTATGGTCTTGTTCGAAAATACGGATTTCGGTCCATTTTTGTCGTGTGGTACGAAAATTGCCCGAAAATTCCAGATGAAATCGAGGACCGGGAGACCCTTATAAAATTCTTCTCCTAAATATATAACAGTGTTTTCGGATTCCGCGTCAAATTTCTAACACTAGCCATCGTTTGGTCATAAAATACAGATATTGGCCCATTTTTGTCGAGGGGTACGAAAATCGGCCAAAAAGTCCATATGAAATCGAGGACCGAGAGACTCTTATAGCATTCTTCTTCTAACACTAGCCATCAAACACTAGCCATCATCTTGTTCGAAAATACGTATATCGGTCCATTTTAGCCGAGTGGCACGAAAATTGCCCCAAATGGCCAGATGAAATCGAGGACTTGAAGAATCTTATAGCATTTTTCGTCTAAATTTATAAATGTGTTTTCGGTTCCTAGTCAAATTTCAAACACCAGCCCTCGTCTAGTCCGAAAATATAGATTTCGATCCATTTTTGTCGGGTAGTACAAAAATTGCCCGAAAAGTCCAGATGAAATCGAGGACCAAGAGACCCTTACAACATTCTTCTCTTAAATATATAAAAGTGTTTCATGTTATGCGTTAGATTTCAAATACTAGACATCGTGTTGTTTGAAAATACGTATTTCGATCCATTTTTGTCGTGTGGTACGAAAATAGCCCGCAAAGTCTAGATGAAATCGAGGACCGAATGACCCTTATATCATTCTTCTCCTTAATATATAATAGTTTTTAGGGTTCCATGTCAGATTTCAAACACTAGTAATCGTCTGGTCCGAAAATACAGATTTTGGTCAATTTTTGTCACGGGGTATGAAAATCGCCATAAAAGTCCAGATTAAATCGAGGACCGAGAGACACTTATAGCATTCTTCTTCTAAATTTATGACTGTATTTCGGTTTCCGCATCAGATTCCAAACACTAGCCATCGTATTGTTCGAAAATACGGATTTCGGTCCATTTTAGTCGGGTGGTACGTAAATTGCCTAAAATGTCCAGATGAAATCGAGGACCATGAGTCTCTTATAGCATTCTACACCTCAATTTATAAATGGGTTTCAGGTTCCGCGTCAGATTTCAAAAACTATGTATCGTCTTGTTCGAAAATACAGATTTGGTCAATTTTTTGCGGGTGGTACGAAAATCGCCCCAATAGTCCAGATGAAATCGAGGATTGAGAGTCCTTTATAGCATTCTTCTTCTAAATTTATAACTGTGTTTCGAGTTCCGTGTCAAAATTGAAATACTAGCTATCATCTTGTTCGAAAAATACAGATGTCGGTCCATTTTAGTCTAGACGTATGAAAATCTCCTGAAATGTCCAGAAGAAATCGAGGACCAGGAGACTCTTATTGCATTCTTTTCCTAAATTTATAACTGTGTTTCGGGTTCCGAGTCACATTTCTAATACAAGCTATCGTCTGGTCCGAAAATACACATTTCGGTCCCTTTTTGTCGGGTGGTACGAAAATCGCCCCAAAAGTCCAAATGAAATTGAGGACCAAGAAACCATTATTGCATTGTTCTCCTAAATTTTATAACAGTATTTCGGGTTCCGCATCAGATTTAAAAAACTAACCATAGTTAGGTTCGAAAAAATAGATTTTGGAAAATTTTTCTCGGGTGGTTCGAAAATCGCCCGAAAAGTCCAAATGAAATCGAGGACCAAGAGACCATTTTAACATTCTTCTCCTAACTATAAAATAGTGTTTCAGGTTCCGCGTCAGATTTCAAGCACTAGCTATCGTCTGGTTTGAAAATACAGATTTTGGTCCATTTTTGTCGAGGGGTACGACACTTGCCCGAAAAGTTCAGATGAAATCGAGGACCGAGAGTCCCTTATAGGATTCATCTTCTAAATTTATAACAATGTTTCGGTTTTTGCATCAGATTTTAAACACTAGCCATCGTCTTGTTCGAAAATACATATTTTGGTCCATTTTTGTATGGTGGTACGAAAATCGCCGAAAAGCCCAGATGAAATCGAGGACCGAGAGACCCTTATAGAATTTTTCTCCTAAATATATAATAGTGATTTGGGTACCGCGTCAGATTTCAAAAACTAGCCATCGTCTAGTTGAAAAATATAGATTTCTGTCCATTTTTGTCGAAGGGTACGAAACTCGTCTGAAAAGTCCAGATGAAATCGAGGACCGAGAGTCCCTTATAGCACTCTTTTTCTAAATTTATAAATTTGTTTCAGTTTCCGCGTCAGATTTCAAACAATAGCCATCATCTTGTTCAAAAGCACTAGTTTCGGTCCATTTTAGTCTGGTGGTACGTAAATAGCCCAAAAATTCAAGATGAAATCGAGGACCAGGAGACTCCTATAGAATTCTTCACCTAAATTTATAATTGCCCCAAGAGTCCGCGTATGTTTTCGAAAACTATTCATCGTCTTGTTCGAAAATTTGGATTTCAGTACATTTTTGCCGTTTGGTACGAAAATCGCCCCAAGAGTCCACATGAAATCGAGGATCGAGAGACCCTTATTGAATTCTTCTTCTAAATTTATAATTGTGTTTCGGTTTCCGCGTCAGATTCCATTTTAGTTAGGTGGTACGAAAATCGCCCGAAATGTCCAGATGAAATAAGGACCAGAAGACTCTTGTAGAATTGTTCTCCTAAATTTATAACTGTGTTTCGGGTTCCGTGTCAGTTTTGAAACACTATCCATCGTCTTATTCGAAAATACGGATTTCGGTCCATTTTTGTCGGGTGGTATGAAAATCGCATGAAAAGTCTAGATGAAATCCAGGACCGAGAGACCCTTTTAACATACTTCTCCTTAATATATAACAGTGTTTCAGGTTCCGCGTCAAATTTCAAATACTAGCTATCGTCTGGTTTGAAAATATAGATTTTGGTCCATGTTTGTCGAGGGGTACCAAACTTGCCCGAAATGTCTAGATGAAATCGAGGACCGGGATACCCTTATAGAATTCTTCTCCTAAACATATAATAGTGTTTTGGGTTCCGCATCAGATTTCAAACACTACCCGTCATCTGGTCCGAAAATACAGATTTTGATCCATTTTTGTAGAGGGATACGAAAATCGCCCGTAATGTCCAGATGAAATCGAGGACCTAGAGACCTTTATAGCATTCATCTCCTAAATTTATAAATGTGTTTCGGGTTCCGCGTCAGATTTCAAACACTAGCCACGTCTTGTTCGAAAATACGCATTTCGGTACATTTCGGTCGTGTAGTACGAAAATCCCCGAAAAGTGCAAATGAAATCGAGGATCGAGATACCGTCATAGCATTCTTCTCCTAAATATATAACATTTATACGGGTTCCATGCAGATTTCCAACACTAGCCATCGTCTAGTCCAAAAATACAGATTTGGTCAATTTTTCTCGAGGGGTACGAAACTCGCCCGAAAAGTCTAAAAAATCGAGGACCGAGAGTCCCTTATAGCATTCTTCTTCTGAATTTATAACTGTGTTTCAGTTTCCGCATCAGATTTCAAACAATAGCCATTATCTTGTTCGAAAATACAGATTTGGGTCCTTTTTAGTCGGGTGGTACGAAAATCGCCCGAAAAGTCCAAATGAAATCGAGGACCGGGAGACCCTGATAGCATTCTTCTCCATAATTTTTATAATTGTGTTTCGGGTTCCGCATCAAATATCAAACACTAGCCCTCGTTTGGCCCGGAAATACAGATTTCGTCCATTTTTGTCGGGTGGTACGAAAATCACCCAAAAATTCCAGATGAAATCGAGGACCGAGAGAACCTTATAGTATTCTAATCCTAAATATATAATAGTGTTTCGGGTTCCGCGTCAGTTTTTAAATAGTAGCCATCGTCTGGTCCGAAAATACAGATTTTGGTCTATTTTTGTCAAGGGGTACAAAATTCGCCGGAAAAGTCTAGAAGATATCAAGGACTGAAAGACCCTTGTATCATTATTCTTCTAAATTTATAATTGTGTTTCGGGATCTGAGTCATATTTTAAACACTAGCCATCATCTTGTTCGATTTCATCTTGACTTTTCGGGTGATTTTCGTACGCCTCGACATAAATGGACCAAAATCTTAATTTTCGGACCAGACGATGGCTAGTGTTTGAAATCTGACGGGGAACCCGAAAGAAGGGACCAAAATCTGTATTTTTGGACTAGACGATGTCTAGCGTTTGATATCTGATGCGGAACTCGAAACACTGTTATATATTTAGGAAGAGAATGATGTGAGTGTCTCTCGGTCCTCGATTTCTTTTGGACTTTCGTACTACACGACAAAAATGGACCGAAATCCGTATTTTCAAACCAGACGATGGCTAGTGTTTGAAATCTGACGCAGAAGCTGAAACACTGTTATATATTCAGGAGAAGAATGTTAAAGGGTCTCTCGGTCCTCGATTTCATTTGGACTTTTCTGGCGATTTTTCCTACCACCCGACAAAAATGGACCAAAATCCATTTTTTCGAACCAAACGATGGTCAGTTTTTTAAATCTGACGCGGAACCCGAAATACTGTTATACATTTAGGAAGAGAATGCAATAAGGGTTTCCAAATCATCGATTTCATCTGGACATTTCTGGCGATTTTTGTACAACCCGACTAAAATGGATCGAAAATCGTATTTTCGAACAAGATGATGGCTAGTTTTTGAAATCTGAAGAGAAAACCGAAACACAATTATAATTTTAGAAGAAGAATGTCATAAGTGACCTCGGTCCATGATTTCATCTGAACGTTTCGGGCGAGTTTTGTACCCTCGACAAAAATGGACCAAAATCTGTATTTTCAAACCAGACGATGGCTAGTGTTTGAAATCTGACGCGGAACCCGAAACACTGTTATGTATTAAGGAGAAGAATGATATAAGGGTCGCTCGGTCCTCGATTTCATCTGGACTTTTCATGAGATTTTCGTTCCACACGACAAAAATTGACCGAAATCCGTATTTTCGAACAAGACGATGTCTAGTGTTTGAAATCTGACGCATAACGCGAAAAACGGTTGTATATTTAGGAGATGAATGTTGTAAGGGTCTCTCGGTCCTCGATTTCATTTGGATTTTTTGGGCGATTTTTGTACTACCCGATAAAAAGGAATCGAAATCTGTATTTTCGGACCAGACGAGGGCTAGTGTTTGAAATTTGACGCGGAACCTTAAACACAGTTGTAAATTTAGGAGAAAAATGCTATAAGAGTCTTCTGGTCTTCAATTTCATCTGGACATTTCAGGCAATTTTCGTGCCACTCGACTAACATGCACCGATATATGTATTTTCGAACAAGATGATGGCTAGTATTTGAAATCTGACGCGGATCCTGAAACACATTTATAAATTTAGAAGAAGAATGCTATAAGGGTCTCTCGGTCCTCGATTTCATCTGGACTTTTCGGGCGTTTTGGTACCCCTCGACAAAAATGGACCAAAATCCTTATTTTCGAACAAGACGTTGGCTAGTGTTTGAAATCTGACGCGGAACCCAAAACACAATTATAAATTTAGAAGAAGAATGCTATAAGGGTCTCTCGGTCCTCGATTTCATCTGGACTTTTTGAGCGAGTTTCGTACCCCTCGACAAAAATTGACCAAAAATATGTATTTTAGGACCAGACGATGGCTAGTGTTTGAAATCTGAGGCGGAACCCGAAAAACTGTTATATATTTAGGAGAAGAATGCTATGAGGGTCTCTCGATCTTCGATTTCATTTGGGCTTTTCGGAGATTTTCGTACTACACGACAAAAATGTACCGAAATGCGTATTTTTGAACAAGACGTGGCTAGTGTTTGAAATCTGACACGGAACCCAAAACAAATTTATAAATTTAGGAGATGAATGCTATAAGGGTCTCTAGGTCCTCGATTTCATCTGGACTTTACAGGCGATTTTCGTATCTCTCTACAAAAATGGATCAAAATCTGTGTTTTCGGACCAGATGATGGGTAGTGTTTGAAATCTGATGCGGAACCCGAAACACAATTATCTATTAAGGAGAAGAATGCTATAAGGGTTTCCCGATCCTCGATTTCATGTGGACTTTTGCATCGATTTTCGTAACACCCGACAAAAATGGACCGAAATCTGTATTTTCGGACCAGAAGAGGGCTAGTGTTTGAAATTTGACGCGGAACCTAAATACTGTTATAAATTTAGGAGAAGAATGCTATAAGGGTCTCCCGGTCCTCGATTTCATGTGGACTTTTCGGGCGATTTTCATACCACTAGTCTAAAATGGATTGAAATCCGTATTTTCGGACCAAACGATGGGTAGTGTTTTAAATTTGACATGTAACCTAAAATACAGTTATAAATTTAGAAGAAGAATGCTATAAGGGTCTCTTGGTCGTCGATTTCATGTAGACGTTTCGGGCGATTTTCGTACCCCTCGACAAAAATGGACCAAAATCTATATTTTCAGAGCAAACAATGGCTAGTGTTTGAAATGTGACCTGGAATTCGAAACACTGTTATATATTTAGGAGAAGAATGCTATAAGGGTCTCCAGGTACTCGATTTCATGTAGTATTTTCGGTTGATTTTCGTACCACCCGACTAAAATGGACCAAAATTCGTATCTTTGAACAAAACAATGGCTAGTGTTTGTAATCCGACACGGAACTCGGAACACAGTTATAAATTTAGGAGAAGAATGCTATAAGGGTCTCTCGGTCCTCGATTTTATCTAGGCTTTTCGTGCGATTTTCGTACTACCCGACTAAAATAGACAAAAATCTGTATTTTTGAACAAGACGATGGCTAGTTTTTGAAATCTGACGCAGAACCCGAAACACAGTTAAGATCTGGACTTTTCAGCCGATTTTCTTACGCCTCGAAAAATATGGACCGAAATCTATTATTAGGATATATGATGGCTAGTGTTTGAATTCTGATGTGAAATTCAAAACACTGGTATGAATTTACCATCTGGACTTTTCGAGGGATTTTCGTACCACCCGACAAAAATGCACCGAAATCCGTATTTTCGGACCAAACGATGGCTAGTGTTTAAAATAGGGGGCTGATCCCGAAAAACAGTTATAAATTTTGGACAAGAATGTTATAAGGGTCTCCTGGTCCTCGATTTCATCTAGACTTTTCGGGAGATTTTCGTACCACCTGACCAAAATGGACCGAAATCTGTTTTTTCGGACAAGTCAATGGCTAGTGTTTGATGTAACACCCTAAATTTTTATGATAAATTATTCTATTAATTATATAGGATTTTAAATAATTAATTTGATGTTAAATTATTAAAAAAAATATATGTTAATAAACTTTGTGATTAATTTCCGTTATATAGGTGATTTTTATGATGTGCTAGTTTTATATATACTAGATTACATGAGCGATATAAATAATAAATATTATATTTTATTATTTGATATACTTTTAAAAAAATAATAGTATTTAGTGTAATATATATTTAAAAGAAAAAGATTTATACGATTTTACGTGTATGTACGCACACCCCAATTAATATCATTCTTTTATGCGTTTGACTAATATTAAATGTGTACTTAATTATATTTATTTAATTCTAAATATATATATTTTTTTAATTATTTACATTATAAATAATTATCTTTAGATAGTGGTAATATTGTGTTTGATTTTTTTTTTATACCTATTATGATATTGTGATTATATATATATTTAGTATGATATAGTATTTAATATAAAGTGTTGATTTTATATTTATTTATTTTATAATTTTGAATATGATAGTATTTTAATGTGAGTATTAAAAAAAAAGTATTGTTAGGGTGATTATTTTGAATATGAAGGTTTTGATTATTAATATATTTTTAAATGATTTATTACTATATTTTATAAAATATTAGCAATATTTAGTAATTAAATTCTGTTAAAAAAATGTTAAAACATTAGTTTTATTAATTATTGGTTTTATTTAAAAATAAATAAAGGGACCAATGAGTTTTAACCATGTGTGAACCCTAATTGTTAATAAAATAAAACAACAACAAAAAAATGGGAATTTGAAGTCCGATTTGAGTATGTTATTTCATTCATTTAACTAGTCCATTAAACATAATTTTCCAGAATTTTAACAACCCCAATTTCTCTCTAAAATACCCGACTTCTCCGTTTGTAGAATTCGTTATTTTGCACCGTTCTCCTTCACCGTAAGTCCGATTTGAGTGAAACCAACGCCAAAACGACCGTGTGAAAAGTGGCTATATTATCCACTGATTGGATTTCTGATTTATGGTAATTTTCCTTGACCGAATTTCGAAGTTAATTTTTAGAGTATTTTCTCATATTTTATTTTTAACGTTTACCCATAAACTGTCGAGTTAGATGGATTGATGGACAAAGAGTCAATGAAAAAAGGTTGTTTGCTCGTGGAATCCTATTCGTGTGTGAAAGCGTCGAAATAAGGTAAGGGGTGAGATGAACGGGAAAACCGTATTTCCCAACGATTCATTTGGGGCTCGCTATGTATGGCAGTAGCCCTTTGAGGTATAATTTAATTAATGTGAAAATATGGAAATTGTGAGATTAAAATATAGAATAGAAATATTTGTAGGGTGTTCATTGATTTAATTTATTTGAATGTGTGATATTGATATTATTGTGATATTGGGTGTCGAATTAAATTTATATATGTGTGATTAGATGAGTTTATGTGATGTGATAACAAAAGATGGATGTGTTGTGATAGTTTTATGTAATGATGATGATGTACGATTAATAATTGTGACGTTATAAATTTGTGATAATGTTTGATTGATGATAGTGATGCTATAAATTTGTGATGAGTTTATGTGATGATGATGATAGTGATGTTCTAAACAGTGATGAGAATATTGAATTAACCCCAGAGTTGATGAAATAATGGTGATTTCAATTTGTGTTTGAGATGACGGTTTTAATGGAGTATCATATACCAACGAGGGGAGAAAATAAATATTGTGAATTTGTGAAGTTGAGATTATTTTGTCATCATATAGGTAGGGCCTGACAAGCCTAGTGATTCCTGGGAAGTACAACTGAATGAGCCTGATCGTGGCAGTTTGCTGTTGAGCCTTAAGGCAAGATTGTTAGACCTTGGAGGTATTCAGGTGGGGAATTCCTAGGTGACTTGGAGGTAGCACTCCAAATGTCGGGAGCTACTATGCAACACACGTTTACCTCGACTGTCACGTACATGTGTCTCGGGTTGAGTTGAGGGGATCTATGAGGACATGGCCAATTTGAATTGTCCGTCCACCGGGATGGTGGCATAATATCAAGCCTCCTGACCAAGTACTTCAGAGTTAGAATGGTACCACATTGTGAAGTAGAGTCTCAGCTCATGCATATCATTGTATTTTCTTGTGATTAATATGTATTATGTGTGATAATATTTTATGCAATGATTTGATGTTACAGTGAAGTGTATGGATTTTCTTTGATTTTGACTATATAATGTGATGTTTTTCCTTGAAGAATGTTTGTGTAATGATACAGTTTATTGATGATTAATTGCGTGTTCCTCTTATTTGTATTATACTATGAAGATGATTTCAAAACTCACCTCCTTCGTTGTTGGTGTTTGACTGGCTTGGCCATGCGTTTGCGAAATCGCAGTTATTACAGGTTAATGAGTCTCGAAGTTCAAGTTTGGAAGAAACCCCGCTCTGATAGGTGATACCGGGGATTAAGAGTTATAATGTGTATTTTACTTATGTTATTACAAATGACTTTTTATATGAAAACTTAGTACGAGTAAGTCTTGGGAATTAAATCAAGAAATTCTAGTTAAATCAAGTTCATTGATATTGTACTATTTTAATTGAGGAACAAAGTTGGATTGTTACATGTGTGTTATTTACAGAAACGTGATATCCTAAATTAGATATTAAAGTTTTTATTCTCTTTAACATATTTTTTTTATCCACTGCAAGTTTTCTTCAAATAATTTAGTATATATTATTATAAATGTTATTTTAGGGGGTTTAGAGTGTCACATTTGAAATCTGATGCGGAACCCGAAACACAGTTATAAATTTTGGAGAAGAATGCTATAAGGGTCTCTGGGTCCTCGATTTGATTTGGACTTTTCGGGCGATTTACGTACCACTAGACCAAAATGGACCGAAATCCGTATTTTCAGACCAGCTGATGGCTAGTGTTTGAAATTTGACGCAGAACCCGAAACACAATTAAATTTTTTGGAGAAGAATGCTATAAGGGTCTCCCGGTCCTCGATTTCATCTAGACTTTTCGGTTGATTTTTGTACCCATCGAAAAAAATATGCCAAATTCTGTATTTTCGGACCAGGCGACTATGGCTAGTGTTTGAAATCTGACGTCGAACCTGAAACACAATTATAAATTTAGAAGAAGAATGTTGTAAGGGTCTCCCGATCCTCGATTTCATTTGGACTTTTTGAGCAATTTTTGCCCACCCAACAAAAATGAACCGAAGTTCGTATTTTCGGACCAAATGATGGCTCGTGTTTAAAATCTGGCGTGGAGCCCGAAAACAGTTACAAATTTTTGAGAAGAATGTTATAACGGACTCCTAGTCCTTGATTTCATCTGGACTTTTCTGGCGAATTTCGTCCCACTCGACTAAAGTGGACCGAAATTCGTATCTTCAAACAAAACGATGGTTAGTGTTTGAAACCTGGCACGAAACCCGAAACACAATTATAAATTTTTGAGAAGAATGCTATAAGAGTCTCTTGGTCCTTGATTTCATCTGGATTTTTTGGACGATTTTCGTACCACTCGACTAAAATGGACCAAAATCTGTATTTTCGAACAAAACGATGGTTTGTGTTTGGAATCTGACACAGAACTCGAAACACAGTTATAAATTTTGGAGAAGAATGCTATAAAGGTCTCTCATACACATGAAAAAAAAATGGACCGAAATTCGTATTTTCGAACAAGCAATGGATAGTGTTTGAAATCTGACGCGGAACCCGAATCACATTTATAAATTTAGGAGAAGAATGCTATAAGAGTTTCCTGGTCCTCGATTTCATCTATACTTTTCGGAGTTTTTTCGTACAAGACGATGGCTAGTGTTTGAAATATGGCACATAACCCGAAACAATGTTATAAATTTTGGGAAGAATGCTAGTATGGTCTTGCGGTCCTCGATTTCATTTGGACTTTTCGGAAGATTTTCGGACCCCTCGTCAAAAATGGACCAACATCTGTATTTTCGGACCAGACGATGTCTAGTGTTTGAAATATGGCCCGGAACCTGAAACATAGTTATAATTTTAGAGAAGAATGCTACAAGGGACTTTTCGAGCGATTTTCGTACCACCTGACTAAAATGGACTGAAATCTGTATTCTCAAACAAGACAATGGCTAGTGTTTGAAATCTGATGCGGAACCCGAAAGAAAATTATAAATTTAGAAGAAGAATGATATAAGGGACTCTCGATCCTCGATTTCATTTGGACTTTTCGGGCGATTTTCGTACGACTCGACAAAAAAGGGCCAAAATCAGTATTTTTCAGACCAGATGATGGGTAGTGTTTGAGATCTGGTGCAGAACCCAAAACACAAGTATAAAATTTGGAGAAGAAGGATATAAGGGTCTCCCGGTACTCGATTTCATCTGGACTTTTCGGGGGATTTTCGTACTACTCGAATAAAATGGACCCAAATGCGTATTTTCGAACAAGACGATGGCTAGTGTTTCAAATCTTACGCGGAACCCGAAACACAATTATAAATTAAGAACAAGAATTCTATAATGGTCTCACGGTCCTCGATTTCATTTGGACTCTTTGGGCGATTTTCAGATCCATCGACGATAATGGACCAACATCTAGATTTTCGTACTAGACGATGACTAGTGTTTGAAATCTGGCATTGAACCCGAAACAAAGTTATAAATTATCGGGAAGAATGCTATAATGGTCTCCCGGTCTTCGATTTCATTTGGACTTTTAGAGCGACTTTCGTACCCCTCGAAACCTGAAACCTAGTTATAAATTTTACTGAATATCATTTAATAAAATAGAGTTGTCAAATAAATATGTAATTATTACTTTATTTGACTCTAATTTATTATTTATTTTTATTATCATCGTTTTATAGTTTTACTTCATAACAAAGAAAATAATAACATATAATAAAATAGAGTTGTCAAATGAAGTAATAATTACATAATAAGTTATAACGAAGTAAATAATAACATATAACAAAATTGAGTTGTCAAATAAAGTAATAATTACATTTTTATTTGACAACTCAATTTTCTTATATGTTTTTATTATTTTCGTTTGGTAATTGTACTAAATAACGAAAATAATAATAACATATAAAAAAATCGAGTTGTAAATTATATACAAAACGAAGATAATAATAATATATAATAAAATAGTGTTGTCAAATAAATATTTAAGTATTACATTATTTGACAACTCTATTTTATTTAATGTTATTATTATCTTCGTTTTATGGTTTTATTTCATAACACATCAAATAATAACATATAATAAAATAGAGTTGTCAAATAAAATAATAATTACTTATTTATTTTACAACTCAATTTTTTTATATGTTATTATTATCTTCGTTATGAAGTAAAATTATAAAAACGAAGATAATAATAACATATAATAAAATATAGTTGTCAAATAAATATATAACTATTAATTTATTTGATAATTCTATTTTGTTATATGTTATTATTATCTTCCTTTTAAAGTATGATTGCATAACGAAGATAGTAATAACATATAATCAAATAGAGTTGTTAAATAAATATGTAATTGTTACTTTATTTAACAACTCTATTTAATTATATGTTAGTATTGTCTTCGTTATGAAGTACAACTATATAATGAAAATAATAATAATAACGTAAAATAAAATGGAGTTGTCAAATAAAGTAATAAGTACATATTTATTTGATAAACTCAATTTTTATTATATATTATTACTATCTTCGTTTTGTTAATTGTACTCAATGACATATAATAAAATAAAGTTTTCAAATAGAGTAATAATAACTTATTTATTAGACAACTCTATTTTATTAAATATTATTATTATCTTCGTTTTGTAATTGTACTCAATGACTGAGAGGCTCTTATAGCATTCTTCTCTAAAATATATAACTATGACTCATGTTTCGTGCCAGATTTCAAACACTAGTCATCGTCTGGTCCGAAAATACAGATGTTGGTCCATTTTTGTTGAGGGGTACGAAAATCGTCCGAAAAGTTCAAATGAAATCGAGGACTGCGAGACCATTATAGCATTCTTCCTCAAAATTTATAACTTTGTTTCGGGTTTCGCGACATATTTCCAACACTAGACATCGTCTTGTACAAAAATACCCCGAAAAGTCTAGATAAAATCGAGGACCAGGAGACTCTTATAGCATTCTTCTCCTAAATTTGTAAATGTGATTCGGGTTTCGCCTCAGATTTCAAACACTATCCATTGCTTGTTCCAAAATTCGAATTTCTGTCCATTTTTATTCTTCATGTGTACGAGAGACCCTTATAGCATTCTTCTCCAAAACTTATAACTATGTTTCGGGTTCCGTGTCAGATTCCAATCGCAAACCATCGTTTTGTTCGAAAATACAAATTTTGGTCCATTTTTGTCGAGTGGTACGAAAATCGTCCAAACAATCCATATGAAATCGGGGACCGGGAGACCTTTATTGCATTCTTCTCCAAAATTTATAATTGTGTTTTAGGTGGTACGAAAATCGCCAGAAAAGTCCAGATGAAATCGAGGACCCAGAGACCCTTATAGCATTCTTCTCCAAAATTTATAACTATTTTTTGGGTTCCACGCCAGATTTTAAACATTAAGCCATCGTCTAGTCCAAAAATACGAATTTTGGTTCATTTTTGTTGGGTGGCACGAAAATTGCCCAAAAAGTCCAAATGAAATCGACGACCGGGAGACCATACAACATGCTTCTTCTAAATTTATAACTGTGTTTCAGGTTCCACGTCAGATTTCAAACACAAGCCATAGTGTGGTTCGAAAATACGAATTTATGTCCATTTTAATTAGGTTGTATGAAAATCGCCCGAAAAGTCCAAATGAAATCGAGGACCGGGAGACCCTTATAGCATTCTTCTCTATAACTTATAACTGTGATTCGGGTTCCGTGCCAGATTTCAAACACTAACCATTGTTTTGTTTGAAAATGCGAATTTCGGTCAATTTTAGTCGGGTGGTACGAAAATCGACCGAAAAGTCCAGATAAAATCGAGGACTAGGACACCCTTATATCATTCTTCTCCAAAATTTATAATTGTGTTTCAGGTTCCGCGTCAATATTCAAGCACTAGCCATCTTCTTGTTCGAAAATACGGATTTTCGCATATTTTTGTCGATGGGTAAGAAAATCGACCGAAATATCCAGATCAAATTGAGGACCCGGAGACCCTAATAGCATTCTTCTCCAAAATTTATAAATGTGTTTCGGGTTCCACGTCAGATTTCAAACACTAGCCATTGTCTTCTCCGAAAATACCGATTTCGGTCCATTTTGGTCAGGGGGAACGAAAATCGCCCGAAAAGTCCAGATCAAATCGAGGACGAGGAGACCCTTATAACATTCTTCTCAAAAATTTATAACTCATTTTCGGGCCTCGCGCCCAATTTTAAACATTAGCCGTCATCTGGTCTAAAAGTACGGGATTTCAGTCGATTTTTGTCGGGTTGTACGAACATCCCCCGAAAAGTCCAGATGAAATCGAGGATCGGGCGACCCTTACAACATTCTTCTCCTAAATTTATAATAGTGTTTCGGATTTCGCATCAGATTTCAAGCACTAGCCGTCATCGAGTCCGGATAATATATTTCGGTCTATTTTATTCGAGGGGGAAGAAAATCGCCCGAAAAGTTCAGATGAAATCGAGGACTTGGATGAAGTAACAATGTCGATTTACAAGAAAGGGGGGTTTGAATTGTAAATATGCCTTTTAAAAATTCCTGTTAAAACTTAAGAAAATAACTCAAGAATGATCTTGGTTATAAAACAGAAAACGGAGAACGTTCTTGGTTTATGTTATAAAACAGAGAACGTTCTTTAATTAGCAGAAAATCAGTTTATACTTTATCTCAAATGATTAATGCAGTATGATAAAGAAGGAGAAAGGAAAGAGAATACCACACAAAGGTTTATCCTGGTTCACCCAACGTGGGTTACGTCCAGTCCTCACACTGTGAGATTTTCCACTAAGTGTTTAAAATGAAGAACCTTCTTAATCTTACAACACCTAGAATAAATCAACCTTGATCTATTTCTTTCTTAATTACTTTACACCTAGAAAGCAATCACAACACCTATCTAACCTTGATAGGAAGCAATCTTAAACAAACTATAAAGAAACTCTTATAGTTTGAGTTTTTACAAATGATTGAATTTGACAGAATCTGATATTGCTCAACTCTTGTTTGAGAATAGATTCTTTACAGAGTATCTAATGACAATTTCGCAGCTGATATGTGAATGTGCAGCAGTGGCTGTTTCGCGAATTCCAGAAAGTGATGTTGCCTCTGTTTTTGCAGAATTTCAAGCTTAAGTGTGATTGTATATTGTTGATTACTTAGAACTTGAATTTCTTACTTAGAACTGAGATAATGGTCTTCTATTTATAGGCTGGAGATGTACGAAATAGCTGTTGGAGAGGCCATGCTTTTTTGACTAAAACATTATTTTTAGAATAAAAATAATGCTGCTTTGAAAACAGCTTTTTTGATTTTTGATGTTTTAGCATTGAAAGCATTTCTGTCCTTTCTTTGACATTTCTTCATTGATCTTGGATGGTACATTATCTGTCTTGAGTCTTGAGTGTAGCTAGAGGAGGTTGGAGAAGATTTGAGGCGAATTGCAGACTGAAACAGAGAGGATGCAAGGCTGCTGTTGATGTGCAGAAAACGGAGAATGATTAACGTTCTTGGTTTTATCAGTTTGAACGTTCTTGAGCTTCAATAATCATTCTGGAGTTCCCGTTTTGAATGTTCTGTATTTCCTTTGTTCTTGTCTTGTCATATACCCAGTTTGATCAAGTTTTCTTGACATTTGAATTTTGGAGTTCTTAAGCCGTCATGACTTTTGTCCATGTTTAAACTCTTTGATCTTTGCGATCAAATATCCTTTTTGAGTCTGGATTATTTGTACTTGTTCCTTGCCATGTACTTGTTAGATATGAATGATTTCCAGAGCAGATTCTTTGTTAACGATGTAGATAAACTTTGAACAACATGCTGTGATAGATAGTTCGGTGAAGCTGAGGATCATTCTCTGTTTATGATGCAGAATGATCTTGTTGTCTTTTCTTGTATTTGCTTGATTCTGCTCTTAATTAAAACCACTCAAGAACACAAGTTAAATTAACATAACATTTAGAATCATAATTAACATTCTTAATTAACCTTTGTTTATTTTCATCAAAACATTAAAAATAGAGAGTTTGTCTCAACAATCTCCCCTTTTTGATGATGACAAACAT
The DNA here is from genome assembly GCA_002896215.2 of Cicer echinospermum. Classification (NCBI taxonomy): domain Eukaryota; kingdom Viridiplantae; phylum Streptophyta; class Magnoliopsida; order Fabales; family Fabaceae; genus Cicer; species Cicer echinospermum. The sequence goes on from PGTU02000004.1 coordinate 12,270,513, forward strand.
GTTAATTTAGATTTTAATTTGATTCTAATATAAAGAGCTGTAACAGCTCCCCCTCAATTTGTGCATTTGTTAATTCAACATTAAATAAAATATTTAAATGCAATCAGAAAGAGTTTCATTAAAGATAACAAAAGTTCATTAATTTTTGGCAAAGATACTTCAAAAGAGGCAGAACTACAACAAGAGAGCAGTAACAGAATAAAAGAAAATCTAACTTAATTCTCCCCCTTTGTCATTCAAAAAGACACAAGGGATAGACCTAAGATGCGAGGGAGGGAGAAGATCCTTCGGAGGAGGAGGATTTTCCAGCAGGAGGGATCTGAGAGGGAGGAGGCACCGGATGAGGAGGCGGAGGTGGAATTCCCAACTTGGGAGCAAGATGATCAGCCATCCAAGTTCTGAGTAGAGCAGTCTCTTGATCATGCTGAATTTGTCTTGTCATGATGATCTGGAGAGCGGCCATGATATCAGAGTTTGAGGGTGCAGCTAAGGTGTCAGTGGAGGGAATGTGAGCGGAGGGTTGAGAAGAAGTAGCGACAACTGTGTTGGAGGAATAGGCATGGCATATAAGGATGGGAGAGAGGCAAAAGAAGATGAAATAGATGGTAGAGGACCACAGATGAGGTAGAGTGGTCAGCGGGAAAGTTCAAAAACTGACTTATTCCAAAAATGGAAGAACTGGTTTTCTGTGGTGAAACAAATAGTGGAGACATGGTAGACAGAAGAGGATTAGATAAGAGAGTACTAAAGTCATGTGTAGGGCAGTGAGGTGGTTGAGAAAAAGAGGGAATATGTGAAGGGATAGCGCCAGATGTTTGAGCAAAAAGAGTGGGATGTGATGGGATATGTTCTGGAGAACGTTTTGGAGGGGGTGGAGAACGTTCTGGTGTAGGAGTTTTGTCTGAGATTGCATTGGGATCAGTAGAAGGAGAAGAAAAAGAAATAGAATTTCTGGAAGGTCGTCTTCTGGCTGATCTCTTCCTTTTGAGAGAGATGGGACATGATGAAAGAGTAGTTGTTGGAGCAGAGGCGGTGTTGCGCATATGAGATAAATTTTTGGTGGAAAACTTGGAAATTTTGATCAAGGATTTTTCAGATGCAAGAGATACTCCAAAATGCCTGAAGATTTTAGTCAGGACCATGCCATAAGGCACATTATTCTTTTTGTAATCTTTCTGGGCTTTACAGATCATGTGCTGGAGAATAACATGAGGTAAGTTCAATCTCTTGCAGTTTAACAGATGATAGATGAGCAAGGCCACATTATCAGAAACGTACTCATGACTTCCACAGTGTGGAAGTAGAGTATGTTGACACATATTGTTGAAGACTTTAGGAAGAGGCTTTAAGTAAATGGCTAAATAACGTGTGGAGTTTTCTTCAAAAAGCTCAGCCTGCACATCTGTCTTTCTAAGACCCAGAGCTGCATACCAGTTGTCACCATAAACAGATGGCCCTTCTGTTGGAAGCTGGAGAATGTTGGCCAAAATGTCTAGAGTCAATCTGATTTCTACTCCCTTTATTTTTGAGATAAAAAGAGATTTGTCAGCAAAGGTTTTGGCATTGCAATAGAAAGCACGAACGACTTCTGGGTTCTGGGAAAAGGATTCAGAGATCTTTAAGAAGGAGGTCCATCCAAGAGCTCCGATGGTGCTGAACAGCATTCCATCACACACCAGATTATAAAACAAAAATTCTTCCTATCCCACTGGGCGTGAGCCCATTTTCATTGGAAGAGTTTTGATTTGGAAGGGAGATTAGAGGAGGAGCATTCTGTTTGGTTTCTAGTTGGGGGAGATGGTTCAGAATAGAGGCATGTGGGTATATAGGGGAAGATCGTTTGGAATTCTTTGTGAAGAAGATTTTGGTGGAGGGGCAGTTGCGAGAAATGTCTTGTGGTGGTGAACGTTCTTGTGGAGGAGCAGTTGGAGAACGTCTTGTTTCTGGAGAAATTGGTTTTTGACTGTTTTTTAGGTTTTGTTTTTGGGCAAGCGTTTTCTTTCTTTGAGGATTTGGAGATTTTTCGAGCAAGAAACTGAGCAATAGTGATTGTGTTTTTGGATCTACATGGGGTTTAGTTGGTGTTTAGGTTGAGAGAGTGGTTCCTTTTGGTTTGGAGAAGAGAAACAATGTCATTTAAACGATCTCCGTTTTTGATGGGGCAGGAGTTTGCGTGTGAAGGTTCGAAGAGAAAGCCGATTTGAGGGTGTCGAAGGATTAGTAGTCGTTGGTGGATTTTGTGGGAAGGTGTTGGTACTGTAGGATCGTGTTTTCTTTGTGGTTCAGTTTGTGTTGGTGATTTTTCTACTGGGGGACACGATTCAGAAGAGTCATACCTCTCAAAGTCTGAAATGATGAAGTAAAAGGTTTAGGTTCAAGGACTTTTGATGTAGCACATACCAGACTGGACGGCATGGAGCGGCGTGGAGGAGTGATTCTGGTGCAAAGATGAGGAGGCACTTGAGCGTATTTGGTGTAGGACGAGTGGTATAGTGGTGGTAAGAAAGGTGGACAGAGGCATGAGGTTTGAGACTTCTTGACTGTTTTGAGGAGATGGAGAGGCGAAAGATGAGTGTGGTGGTGAAGGGCGAGGTGGTGGAGGGAAGACAAAGCTCTCTGGATTGGTATGAGGAGATGAAGAGGGTGGGTGTACAAGAGAGAGGCATTTTTTCGTGCAGACTGTTTGGTTCGAGCATTTTTTTGTTTTCTGGGAGGAAGATGATGAAGAAGAATGAACAGTGAATGTGATATAGATAAAGAGAGATGATTCCCAGCTTTTTGGGAAAAGAAGGTGGGAAGAGGAGCAGTTTCCTGACTTGAGTGGATGGAGAGAAACATGGTGGAGTAATGATGAGTTTGTACCTAGGAAATGGGAAAAGCATTTTGGGGGATTGGAGAGAGTATGTTGTCAGCATTCTAACACCTAGACACAAGGGCAACGTATAATAATGCCAAGATTTGTCTTTTTTACTTTTGAGAGGGAAAAGCAGACTGTTGCTTTTTTCCAGAACGGAGAATGATGATCGCGAAACGGAGACTGATAAATGATCTCCGTTTTCTGCAGAAGCATGATTCAACCAGAATTTCTGGATTTTTCAATGATTCTCAGTTTTTCTTGATTGAATTAAACTATCCTCCATAAGAGGCTTAGTGAAAATGTCAGCAAGTTGTTTTTGAGTACACGAAGATTAATTCAACGTCTTTCTTATTGACATGAATCACGAATGCATGATGTTCTTATTTCATATGCTTTGATCTAGAATGATGATATAGGATTTTTTGACAGATTTATAGCACTTGTATTATCACAAGTATAAATGGAATTTGGAATAGCTTACAGAGTAATCTTGAAGTTGGTTCTTGATCCACACAAACTTGTGAACAGCCAGTTTGCAGCTGACACATATTCAGCCTCAGTTGTGGATAGTTGTCATGGTGTTCTGTTTTCTGCATGACCAACTGATTAATGCTTCACCTAGGAACTGACATGCTCCACTTGTGCTTTTCTTTCAACTTTATCTCCAGCATAATCAGATCAACAGTACGCTATAATATCAAAATGGGAACTTTTCTATACCAAAGACCAAGATAGTGTCCAACGAGATATCTAAATATGCGTTTAACGCAGTTAAGTGGGATTCTTTTGGCGCTGATTGAAATCGAGCACATAATCCTACTGCAAACACAATATCTGGTCCTGCTAGCAGTTAGATATAAGCAGAGAACCGATCATTCCACGATATTCTTTTCAGAGACAGATTTGCCATTTTCATCTTTTTCTAAGGAAGTGGATGGATGCATGGGAGTTGTCATAATTTTTGACTCATTCATTTTAATATTTGATCAACAGATCTTTGATATATATTTTCTTGACAAACAAAAATGCCTTTTCGTATTGTTTGATTTGTAAACCAAGAAAATATCTTAATTCCCCCATCATGCTCATTTCACAATTCACTTTGCATAAGTTTTGAGAAATCTTCACATAGTTTTCATTTGTTGATCCAAAAATGATATATCCACATATACTTGACAATGAGTAATTCATTTCCTTCAGTTTTTCTTGAATAAAGTAGTATCGATTTTTCCTCTTTGAAAATTGTTCTCGATCAGAAATGAACTCAGTCTTTCGTAACCATGCCCTTGGTGCTTGTTTTAAGCCATAAAGAGCTTTGGTAAGTTTGAAAACATGATTTGGTTTTGCTTGGTTTTCAAAACTGGGGGTGTTTTACATACACTTGTTCATTTAAAAAACATTTAAGAAAGCATTTTTCACATCCATTTGAAACGTTTGATGAGTTAATGAGATGCATATGCAAGAAGTATTCGAATAGCTTCTACCTTGCAACTGGAGCAAAGGTTTCATCATATCTATACCTTCTTGTTGATTGTAGCCTTTGAGCTACTAATCTTGCTTTGTTTTCTCACGACCTTACTTCTTCATCAAGCTTGTTTCTGAATACCCATCAAGTGCCATAATAGTTTGATCTAAAGGATCTGGTACTAGAGTCAAACTTCATTTTTCTCAAACTGTAGAAGTTCTTCCTTCATGGCGTTAATCCAAGATTGATCGTATAGCATCTTTGATTGACTTTGGTTCAATCTGAGACATCATTGCCATGCTGTCGTCATCATTTTTGAATGATTTCTAGTTCGGATTCCATCAGCTGTGTCTCCAATGATCTGAGTTTGAGGATGATCTCCAATGTTTTCCAACTTTTTGGTGGAGAATGAAACGGAGATTGTTTATCAATCTCTGTTTCTGCAGACTTGTTTCCTACTGCGTTTCATTTTGAGTTTCTTCTTCCTCATCCTTTTTACTTATATCTAGATCATCAAACTCATCAAACATATATGCATACTAATTTCAACAACATTAGTTCTTAAATGAACACTCTATAACCTTTAGATTCAGTTGAGTATCCAAGAAAGATCGCTTTATCGATTTTTGCATCAAATTTTCCAATAGGATCTTTGTTGTTTAGAATGTAACAGCAACAACCAAAAATATGAAAGTAAGAAATGTTTGGTTTTCTGTTTTTTCCAGATTTCGTATGGAGTTTTGTTGATGATTTCTGATAGATACACGATTCAAGATATAGCAAGAAGTGTTTATGGCTTCTGCCCAAAAATACCTTTCAACATTTGATTCTTCTAAAATAGTTCTTGCCATTTCTTGTAGTGTTATATTCTTTCTTTCACAACTCCATTTTGTTGTGGAGTTCTTGCACATGAAAGATTGTGAGATATACCAAGTTCAGCAAAAAACTTTTGAATGATGCATTTATGAATTCTCCTCATGATCACTCCTTACAGAGATGATGCTGGAGTCCTTTTCATTCTGCACCTTTTTTACAAAATGTTTTTAAATGATTCAAATGCATCATCTTTTTGTTTTAAAAAACAGAACCCATGTAAATCTTGAGAAATCATCAACAATAACAAAACCAATTTCTTTCCTCCTAGACTTGTTGTTTTGACAGGCCCGATTAAATCTTATGTGAAGTAGTTCAAGAGTTCTATTTTTTGATACAAAATCTTTGTATAAAGCTACTCTTGACTTGCTTACCTTTTGCACAAGCTTCACTATTTTGTCTTTCTCAAAATTAGTTTGGTAACCTCTAACAAGATCAAGTTGGAGATTTGGTGAAATAGTTTCATGCTGATATGTCCAGCCCTTTTATGCCAGATCCATTTATCTTTATTGATTGATATAAAGCATGATTCATCAGGTAATTCATCCAAATATATAATCACATATAAATTTTCTTTCGCTTACCAGAGAACATAATTTTTCCAGTTTTGGCCATCTTGATTTCACATACCTTTGGCTTGAAAGTGACTTCGCATCCCATTGTCGCATAACTGACTTATGCTTAATAAATTGTGTTTCAATCTTCACGTATTGACTCATTTATTTGAGCAGAGTTTGTCTTACCAATTGTTCCATTTCCCTAAATTTGAGCTTGATCATCATTTCCAAATGTGACCGAACACCATCCTTCTTGCTGAAGTTATGAACAATTTCTATCTCCTGTCATGTGCCTTGAACAGCCACTGTCCAAGAACCAAGGCTTCTCTTTGTATTTGAAAACCAACCTGCAGGTGATATCATTTTCAGTTTTAGGTCCCACTTTGTTTTGGGTCCTTGAGAATTAGTTTTTAAGTGGTATATCATTCTCGTTTTGGAAACAGCTGTGTTGTTTGTTGATTTGAAATGGGTTTAGCATATAATGATTTAGGAGAGTTGAACTTTGGTTTAACAGATTTTTTGAAACGTTCAGCTTGTAATTTTGAACTTTCTCCGTTTGGGGACAACTGGAGAACATTCTCCGTTTTGCTGCTGTTTTTTGAAACAATCTTGACAGGATGATTCTCATGTTTAAAAAGCTTCTTTCTTTCGATTTTTTCATCCCTTTTCCTGAAGTAGCATGCAAATTCTAGATGTCCAAGTTTTTTACAGTATGAGCATCTAGTCTTGCATTTTTCTGCCCTTCTTTCTGGGACAAAGAAGTTTTCATAAAGTTTGGTTTTTTGAGTTTGATTGAAACCAAGACCAGCTTTATCAAAAATTCCTATTTGAGATCCCATGATGTTATGAAAAGTTTCAGTGGCTTTAATGAAGTTTAGTAAATTCAGTTTTTGAGAAGTTCGTTTTCATTTTTAAGTTGAACGTTCTCCGTTTGTAGCGCAGAATGTTCTTGACATTCTTCACTTTCAAAACTCTTGTTTCTTTCAATTCTTGAATCATCTTTTTTAACAAATTATTTTCAGTCTGATTTCTTTCCTTCTCTTCTTTCTCTTTATAAAACTGTTCTTTCAGAGAACTACATTTTTGAATAAGAAGATTTGAATCATTTAGCAAGTTATCAAATTCATTTCCCATTTGTTGACATAAATGACATGGTTCAGAATTCATTACCTCATCTTCCTCTGTTTTGCCATCAAGCATATGTTGGCTTCTTCTTCCTCTTCTTCTGTTTCTGATTCTCTGAATCATCCATGTTGCCATCGTTGATTTCTTTTGAAGGGAAATCATTTTGGTGGATTTTTGTTTGATGGACATTCTGCCTTGTAATGTCCAAATTTGTTGCATCCAAGCATGTGACTTGACTCTTGTCAATCTCTGTTTTAGGATTTCTGTTTTGAAATCCTTTTTGATTTGATCTCTTCTTCTCATCATTCTTTGAATTCTTCTAGTGAGAAGCGCGATTTCATCAGCATCTCCTTGTTCATTCTCTTCTGATTCCTCTTCAACTGGTACTGTGATTTTTCTTGAGAGACTTTCAGTGCTATTGCCTTTCCTTTCTTGACTGGTTTGTCTTCTTGCAATACTATCTCATGAGCTCTTAGAGTTCCAATTAGTTCTTCCAGAGGTAGTGACTCAAGGTTCTTGGCTTGGCTTATAGCTGTCACCATTGGTCTCCAAATGATTGGGAGACACCTCATGATTTTTCTTACTCTTCTTGCACAGTATAGGCTTTGCCAAGAGAGCGCATTTCATTTACTATTGTGGTGAATCTTGAGTACATTTCATCAATGGTTTCTCCTCTTGCATTTCAAACAATTCGAATTTCCTTATACCAATGTCTATCCTTGTTTCTTTGACATGGCTTGTTCCTTCATGGTGAGTTTGCAATGTATCCCAGACTTCTTTTGCAGTTGTGCATTCATCTACCCTTTCACTTTCTTCCCTGCTTAAAGCACATGATAAGAATAATTGAGCTTTAGAATTTAGAAGTACCTTAGCTTTATCTTCTGCTGTCCAATCTGCTTCCTTTCTTAGAGCAGAATTCGAGTCATCTTGATCAACCCTTGGTGTGAAATCTCCATCTGTGATGATGCGCCACATTCCTGTGTCTTGAGATCTTAAGAACAACTGCATTTTGTTTTTCCAAAAATAATAGTCTGATCCATCAAAGAATGGAGGTCGATTTGAGGATCCTCCTTCAACAATGTATTTTGCTTTCGACATTCTTCTAGATCTTTTCTCTAACACTTGTTAGGTGTTTTTGAACTTTTTAGAGACCGAGCTCTGATGCCAATTGAAGTAACAATGTCGATTTACAAGAAAGGGGGGTTTGAATTGTAAATATGCCTTTTAAAAAATTCCTGTTAAAAACTTAAGAAAATAACTCAAGAATGATCTTGGTTATAAAACAGAAAACGGAGAACGTTCTTGGTTATGTTATAAAACAGAGAACGTTCTTTAATTAGCAGAAAATCAGTTTATACTTTATCTCAAAAATGATTAATGCAGTATGATAAAGAGGAGAAAGGAAAGAGAAATACCACAAAAAGATTTATCCCTGGTTCACCCAACGTGGGTTACGTCCAGTCCTCACACTGTGAGATTTTCCACTAAGTGTTTAAAATGAAGAACCTTCTTAATCTTACAACACCTAGAATAAATCAACCTTGATCTATTTCTTTCTTAATTACTTTACACCAGAAAGCATTCACAACACTATCTAACCTTGATAGGAAGCAATCTTAAACAAACTATAAAGAAACTCTTATAGTTTGAGTTTTTACAAATGATTGAATTTGACAGATCTGATATTGCTCAACTCTTGTTTGAGATAGATTCTTTACAGAGTATCTAATGACAATTTCGCAGCTGATATGTGAATGTGCAGCAGTGGCTGTTTCGCGAATTCCAGAAAGTGATGTTGCCTCTGTTTTTGCAGAATTTCAAGCTTAAGTGTGATTGTATATTGTTGATTCAGAACTTGAATTTCTTACTTAGAACTGAGATAATGGTCTTCTATTTATAGGCTGGAGATGTACGAAATAGCTGTTGGAGAGGCCATGCTTTTTTGACTAATGCTGCTTTGAAAACAGCTTTTTTGACTTTTGATGTTTTAGCATTGAAAGCATTTATGTCCTTTCTTTGACATTTCTTCATTGATCTTGTATGGTACATTATCTGTCTTGAGTATTGAGTGTAGCTAGAGGAGGTTCGAGAAGATTTGAGGCGAATTGCAGACTGAAACAGAGAGGATGCAAGGCTGCTGTTGATGTGCAGAAAACGGAGAATGATTAACGTTCTTGGTTTTATCAGTTTGAACGTTCTTATGCTTCAATAATCATTCTGGAGTTCCCGTTTTTAATGTTCTGTATTTCCTTTGTTCTTGTCTTGTCATATACCCAGTTTGATCAAGTTTTCTTGACATTTGAATTTTGGAGTTCTTAAGCTATCATGACTTTTGTCCATGTTTAAACTCTTTGATCTTTGCGATCAAATATCCTTTTTGAGTCTGGATTATTTGTACTTGTTCCTTGCCATGTACTTGTTAGATATGAATGATTTCCAGAGAAGATTCTTTGTTAACGATGTAGATAAACTTTGAACAACATGCTGTGATAGATAGTTCGGTGAAGCTGAGGATCATTCTCTGTTTATGATGCAGAATGATCTTGTTGTCTTTTCTTGTATTTGCTTGATTCTGCTCTTAATTAAAACCACTCAAGAACACAAGTTAAATTAACATAACATTTAGAATCATAATTAACATTCTTAATTAACCTTTGTTTATTTTCATCAAAACTTTAAAATAGAGAGTTTGTCTCAACATTGGAGACTTTGATAGGACTCTTCTTCTAAATTTAAAACTGTTTTTCGGATTCCGTGTCAGATTTCAAAAACTAGACATCGTCTTGTACAAAAATACGGATTCCGTTCCATTCTAGTCTGGTAGTACGAAAATCGCCCGAAAAGTCCAGATGAAATCGAGGACAGACAGACCCTTATAGCATTCTTCTTCTAAATTTATAATAGTGTTTCGGGTTCTGTGTCAGATTTCAAACACTAACAATTGTTTTGATTGAAAATACGGATTTCGGTCCATTTTTGTCGGGTTGTATGAAAATCGCCCGAAAAGCCTTGATGAAATCGAGGACCGGGAGACCTTTATAGCATTCTTCTCCTAAATTTATAACTGAGTTTCGGGTTCCGCGTCAGATTTCAAACACTAGCAATCATCTTGTTCGAAAATACAGAGTTCGGTCCATTTCTTGTATGGTGGTACGAAAATCACCCGAAAGTCCAGATCCTACTGAGGACCAGGAGACCTTGAAAGCATTCTTCTCCAAAATTTATGACTGGTTTTTCGGTTCTATGCAAGAGTTCAAACACTTGCCATCTTCTGGTCTGAAAATATAGATTTCGGTCCTTTTTTGTCGAGGGGTAAGAAAATCGTTTGAAAAGTCCAGATGAAATCGACGATCGAGAGACCGTTATAGCATTCTTCTCCAAAATTTATAACTGAGTTTCAGGTTTCGCGTCAAATTTACAAACACTAGCCCTGGTCTGTTCCGGAAATGCTTACTTCGGTCCATTTTTGTCGGGTGTTATGAATATCGCCCGAAAAGTCCAGATGAAATCGAGGACTGGGAAACCCTTATAGCATTCTTATCCAAAATTTATAACTATGTTTTGGGTTCCGCAACAGATTTAAAACACTAGCTATCATTTGGTTGGAAAATACAGATTTTGGTTCATTTTTATCGAGGGGTACGAAAATTGCCCGAAAAGTCCAGATGAAAACGAGGAGAAGAAGATTATTGTAGCATTCTTCTCCTAAATTTATAGTTGAGTTTCGGGTTCTACGTCAGATTTTCAAACACTAGCCATTATCTGGTCCGAAAATACGAATTTCGGTGCATAGTTGTCGGGTGGTACGAAAATCGCCTAAGAAGTCCAGAGGAAATCGAGGACTTGGAGACCCTTAAAGCATTCTTCTCCAAAATAAATAAATGTGTTTCGGGTTCCACATCAAATTTTAAACACTACCCCTCGTTTGGTCCGAAAACATAGATTTCGGTCGATTTTTGTTAGGTGGTACGAAGATCGCCCGAAAAGTCCAGATGAAATCGAGGACAAGAAGACACTTATAGCATTCTTCTCCTAAATTTATAAATGTATATCGGGTTCCGCCTCAGATTTCAAACACTAGCCATCGTCTTGTTGGAAATTACGGATTTCCGTCCATTTTTTTCAGGGTGTACAAAAATCACCCGTAAAGTCGAGATGAAATTGAGGATCGGGTGACCCTTATAGCATTCTTCTCCTAAATATATAACAAAGTTTCTCATTTTGGGTCAGATTTCAAAAACTAGCCATCGTTTGTTCTGAAAATACAGATTTTGGTCCATTTTTGCCGAGGGGTACGAAAATTTCCCAAAAAGTCTAGATGAAATCGATGACCGAGAGACCCTTATAACATTCTTCATCTAAATTTCTAACTGTGTGTCGGTTTCGGCATCAGAATACAAACACAAGCCTTTGTCTTGTTCGAAAATACGGATTTTGGTCTATTTTAGTCGGGTGGTACGAAATCGCCTGAAAAGTCCAAATGAAATCGAGGACCGATAGACCCTTATAGCATTCTTCTTCTAAATTTATAATTGTGTCTCGGGTTCTGCGTCATATTTCAAATACTAGTCATCGTCTGGTCCTAAAATACAAATTTCGGTCCATTTTTGTCGAGGGGTACGAAAATCGACCGAAAAGACCCAATGAAATCGATGACCAGGAGACCCTTATATCATTCTTCTCCTAAATTTATAACTGAGTTTCGGGTTCCGCCTCATATTTCAAACACAAGCAATTGTCTTGTTCGAAAATACAGATTTCGGATTATTTTTGTCAGATGGTACGAAAATCGCCCGAAAATCCTAGATGAAATCAAGGCCCGGGAGACCCTTATAGCATTCTTCTCCTAAATTTATAACTGAGTTTCGGGTTCTGCGTCAGATTTCAAAAACTAGCAATCATCTTGTTTGAAAATACAGATTTTGGTCCATTTTTTGTCCGATGGTACGAAAATCAACCCAAAAGTCCAAATTAAATCGTGGACCGGGAGACCCGGATAGCATTCTTCTCCAAAATTTATTACTTGTTTTTTGGTTCCGCGCCAACTTTCAAACACTTGCCATCGTCTGGTCTGTAAATATAGATTTCGGTCCTTTTTTGTCGAGTGGTAAGAAAATCGCCTGAAAAGTCTAAATGAAATCGAGGACCGAGAGACCCTTATAGCACTCTTCTCCAAAATTTATAATCGTGTTCCGAGTTCCATGTCGGAGTTCAAACACTAGCCATTGTTTTGTTTAAAAATACGAATTTCGGTCCATTTTAGTCAGGTGGTACGAAAATCACCCCAAAATTCCAGATGAAATCGAGGACTGGGAGACAGTTATAGCATTCTTCTTCTAAATTTATTACTGTATTTCGGGTTCCATGTCAATTGTCAAAAACTAGCCATCGTCTGGTCCGAAAATACGAATTTCAATCCATTTTGGTCTACTGGTATGAAAATCGCCCGAAAAGTGCAGATGAAATCGAGTACTGGGAGACCTTTATAGAATTCATCTCCTAAATACATAACAGTGTTTTGGATTCCGAGTCAGATTTCAAACACTAGCCATCGTTTGGTTGGAAAATACAGATTTTGGTTCATTTTTATCGAGGGGTACGAAAATTGCCCGAAAAGTCCAAATGAAATCAAGGAGAAGAAGATTATTGTAGCCATTATCTAGTCCAAAAATACGAATTTCGGTCCATAGTTGTCGGGTGGTACGAAAAACTTCCAGAGGAAATCGAGGACTAGGAGACCCTTAAAGCATTCTTCTCCAAAATTAATAAATGTGTTTCGGTTTCAACGTCAAATTTCAAACACTAGCCCTCGTCTGGTCCGAAAATATAGATTTCGGTCCATTTTGGTTAGGTGGTACGAAAATCGCCCGAAACGTCCAGATGAAATCGAGGACAAGAAGACTCTTATAGCATTCTTCTCCTAAATTTATAAATGTATAACGGGTTCCGCCTCAGATTTCAAACACTAGCCATCGTCTTGTTGGAAATTACGGATTTCCGTCCATTTTTTTCAGGGTGTACAAAAATCACCCTTAATGTCGAGATGAAATCGAGGATCGGGTGACCCTTATAGCATTCTTCTCCTAAATATATAACAATGTTTTTCATTTCGGGTTCGATTTCAAAAACTAGCCATCGTTTGTTCTGAAAATACAAATTTTGGTCCATTTTTGTCGAGGGGAACGAAAATTGCCCGAAAAGTCCAGATAAAATCGATGACCGAGAGACCCTTATAACATTCTTCATCTAAATTTCTAACTGTGTATCGGTTTCCGCGTCAAAATATAAATACAAGCCTTTGTCTTGTTAGAAAATACGGATTTGGGTCTATTTTAGTCGGGTGGTACGAAATCGCCTGAAAAGTCCAAATGAAATCGAGGACCGAGAGATCCTTATAGCATTCTTCTTCTAAATTTATAATTGTGTCTCAGGTTCTACGTCATATTTCAAACACTAGCCATAGTCTTTCTCGAAAATACGGATTTCGGTCCATTTTACTTGGATCGTATGAAAATCGCCAGAAAAGTCCAGATTAAATCGACGACCGGCCAACCCTTGTAGCATTCTTCTCCAAAGTTTATAATCTTTTTTCGGGTTTCGCGCCATATTTCAGATACTAGTCTTCGTCTGGTCCTAAAATACGAATTTCAGTCCATTTTTGTCGAGGGGTACGAAAATCGACCGAAAAGACCCAATGAAATCGAAGACCAGGAGTCCCTTATATCATTCTTCTCCTAAATTTATAACTGAGTTTCGGGTTCCGCCTGATATTTCAAACACTAGCAATTGTCTTGTTCGAAAATACGAATTTTAGATTATTTTTGTCAGGTGGTACAAAAATCGCCTAAAATTCCCAGATGAAATCAAGGCCTGGGAGACCCTTATAGCATTCTTTTCCTAAATTTATAACTGAGTTTCGGGTTCCGCGTCAGATTTCAAAAACTAGCAGTCATCTTGTTTGAAAATACGGATTTCGGTCCATTTTTTGTCGGGTGGTACGAAAATCAACCTGAAAAGTCTAGATGAAATCGAGGACTGAGAGACCCTGATAGCATTCTTCTCCTAAATTTATCATTGTGTTCCAAGTTCCATGTCTGAGTTCAAACAATAGCCATTGTTTTGTTCAAAAATACGAATTTCGGTCCATTTTAGTTAGGTGGTACGAAACATGGACCGAAATCTGTATTTTCAAACAAGATAATTGCTAGTTTTTGAAATCTGACGCGGAACCCGAAACTCAGTTATGAATTTAGGAGAAAAATGATATAAGGTTCTCTCGGGCCTTGATTTCATCTGGGATTTTTGGGCGATTTTCGTACCACCTAACAAAAATAATCCGAAATCCGTATTTTTGAACAAGACAATTGCTAGTGTTTGAAATATGAGGCGGAACCGAAAACTCAGTTATAAATTTAGGAGAAGAATGATATAAGGGTCTCCTGGTCCTCGATTTCATTGGGTCTTTTCGGTCGATTTTCGTACCCCTGACAAAAATGGACCGAAATTCGTATTTTAGGACCAGACGATGACTAGTATTTGAAATTTGGCGCAAAACTCGAAACACAATTATAAATTTTGGAAAATAATGCTACAAGGGTTGGCCGGTCGTCGATTTAATGTGGACTTTTCGGGCGATTTTCATACGATCCAACTAAAATGGACCGAAATCGGTATTTTCGAAAAAGACTATGTCTAGTGTTTGAAATATGACGCAGAACCCGAGATACAATTATAAATTTAGAAGAAGAATGCTATAAGGGTCTCTCGGTCCTCGTTTTCATTTGGACTTTTCAAGCGATTTCGTACCACCCGACTAAAATATACCAAAATCCGTATTTTCGAACAAGACAAAGGCTTGTGTTTGTATTCTAACGCGGAAACCAATACACAGTTAGAAATTTAGATGAAGAATGTTATAAGGGTCTCTCGGTCATCAATTTCATCTAGACTTTTCGGGCAATTTTCGTACCCCTCGACAAAAATGGACCAAAATCTGTATTTTCAGAACAAACGATGGCTAGTTTTTGAAATCGGACCCAAAATGAGAAACATTGTTATATATTTAGGAGAAGAATGCTATAAGGGTCACCCAATCCTCGATTTCATCTCGACTTTACGGGTGATTTTTGTACACCCTGAAAATAATGGACGGAAATCCGTAATTTCCAACAAGACGATGGCTAGTGTTTGAAATCTGAGGCGGAACCCGATATACATTTAGGAGAAGAATGCTATAAGAGTCTTCTTGTCCTCGATTTCATCTGGACTTTTTGGGCGATTTTCGTACCACCTAACAAAAATGGACCGAAATCTATATTTTCGGACTAGACGAGGGCTAGTGTTTGAAATTTGATGTTGAACCCGAAACACAGCTATAAATTTAAGAGAAGAATGCTATCAATGTCTCTCGGTCGTCGATTTAATCTGGACTTTTCGGGAAATTTTCGTACCCCTCAACAAAAATGGACCAAAATCTGTATTTTCGAACTAGAAGATAGCTAGTGTTTGAAATCTGTTGCGGAATCCGAAACAAAGTTATAAATATTGGAGAAGAATGTTATAAGGGTTTCCTGGTCCTCGATTTCATCTAGACTTTCCGGGTGATATTCATACCACCCGACAAAAATGGACCGAAATCAGTATTTCTGGAACAAACGAGGGCTAGTGTTTGTAATTTGACGCGGAACCTGAAACAAAGTTATAAATTTTTTAGAAGAATGCTATAAAGGTCTCCCTGTCCTCGATTTCATCTAGACTTTTCGGGCGATTTTCATACCACTAGACCAAAATGGATTGAAATCCGTATTTTCGGACCAGACGATGGCTAGTGTTTGAAAATTGACATGGAACCCGAAATACAGTAATAAATTTAGAAGAAGAATGCTATAACGGTCTCTCGGCCGTCGATTTCATCTGGACTTCTCGGGCGATTTTTACCCCTAAAAAAAAATGAACCAAAATCTATATTTTCGGACCAAACGATGGCTAGTGTTTGAAATCTGACTCGTAATCCAAAACACTGTTATGTATTTAGGAGATGAATGCTATACGGGTCTCCGGGTCCTCGATTTCATCTGGAATTTTGGGGTGATTTTCGTACCACCTGACTAAAATGGACCGAAATTCTTAGTTTTGAACAAAACAGTGGCTAGTGTATGAACTCCGACATGGAACTCGGAACACAATTATAAATTTAGGAGAAGAATGCTATAAGGGTCTCTCGGTCCTCGATTTCATCTAGACTTTTCAGGCGATTTTCTTACCACTCGAAAAAAAAGGACCGAAATCTATATTTACGGACCAGACGATGTCAAGTGTTTGAAAGCTGGCGCGGAACCCAAAAACAAGTAATAAATTTTGGAGAAGAATGCTATCTGGGTCTCCCGATCCTCGATTTCATAACAACAACAACAAAAGAAAAACCTTTGATAAAAAGAACTCACCGTTGGTGATAAAGGAGAAGACAATGTTGCGATTAAATTGGTCGTTGAACTCCCCTTTTGCCTGAATTGCCACTTTGACTCTTCTTCATTTGCTGGTTAGTATCCTCTGCTGCTTTGATTGAAATCGGTTAGTAGTTACATGCAAGGTTCAAAAATGGGTTTAAGGAGCTTTGCCAAGCTTTTGGGTTTGATTCATTTAAAAAAAATGAAGGAAAATGAGAGGTTGAAGATTGGGAGGATGGGAGAACGGATGCAGGTAACGAAGAAGAAAAAGGAACGGGAATGTGGGTTTCTGAAAGTGGTGAGTGATATTGGAGGGATAGTGTGAAAATTACGCCATTGCCCTTCGTTTGTCCAAATATTACAATAATGCATTTCTTCTTTTTTTTTTTGTATAAAAAAGTTATTTATTTTTAAATTAACTGTTTTATTAATTAACAGGTTATTACATCCTCCACCACTTAAAAAAAATTTTGCCTTCAAAATTGAGAGGATTACCTATTGGAAAAGGTAAGGATACTCCCTTTGCATGTATGTCTCTGCTTCCCATGTTGCTTCATCTACAGAAGATCCTTCCCAAACAACCTTCACTAGGAGAATTTCTTTGTTTCTCAATGCTTTTACACTTCTATCTATAATTTGAACTGGCATTGGGTCATAAGTAAGGTTTGACTTGAGTTGGACAGATTCATGACTCAAAATTTGGTGAGGATTAGGAATGTATTTCTTTAACTGGGAGACGTGAAAAACATTGTGTAGATTAGATAGTTTGGGTGGCAAGGCTATTCTATATGCAGAGGGACCAATCCTCTGCAATATTTGAAAGGGTCCAACAAAACGAGGGTTTAGCTTCTTGACCTTTAGCACTCTTCCAATGCCAATAATAGGGTAACTCTCAAAAAACATGATCTCCCTCCTCAAACTCCAAAGGCCTTCTCCTGATATCAACATAGCTCTTTTGCCTGATTTGGGCTATCTTTAGTTTATCCTTAATTACCTTAATCTTTTCAGTGGTCTCTTGGATAACTTCAGGACCTAAGATCCCCTTGTCCCCTACTTCTGACCAACATAACGGTGTCCTACATTTTCTTCCATACAACGCCTCATAAGGTGCCATGCCAATGTGGCATGGTAACTATTGTTGTAGGAAAACTCTACTAGAGGCAAGTGTGTATCCCAGTTTCCTCCTTCCTCTAAAATGCAAGCCCTCAATATATCCTCTAGAGTCTGAATGGTTCTTTCAGTTTGACCATTAGTCTGGGGATGGTAGGAAGTACTAAGGTGTACTCTGGTTCCTAGAGACTTTTGAAATGCCTTCCAAAATATGGAGGTAAACTTAGGGTCCCTATCTGATATGATACTAAGAGGAACCCCATGCAACCTCACTATTTCCTTAATGAATAACTTGGCTAGTTTGAGGGTGTTGTAGTTTGACTTTACTGGTAAGAAATGAGCTGACTTAGTTAATCTGTCCACAATCACCCAAATGGAATCATACCCAGTGTGGGTATGTGGCAACCCTACAACAAAATCCATGGAAATTGAGTCCCATTTCCATTCAGGTATTTCTAGAGGCTGTAGCAATCCTGCTGGCCTCTGATGTTCTATTTTCACCTTTTGGCAAGTTAGGCATTGACCCACAAAAGTAGCCACATCAACCTTCATACCTGGCCACCAATAATTTTTCTTAAGGTCTTGGTACATCTTGGTAGATCCAGGATGGACAATCAGGTTACTTTTGTGAGCTTCCTCTAGTATCAGTCTCTTTAACTCTGAATCCTTAGGTACCCAAATTCTTCCCTGAAATAGGATTGTTCCATCTCTTGCCCTTGTAAATCTTTCTTGGTCCTTTCTATGTTGCAATTCTTCATCCATTCCTTGAGATTGCCTAATTTGCTCTCTAAGGCTACTAGTTATATCTAGTTTACTTAAAAGAATTCCCCCTTGGAGGGTTGTCATACTTAGGTTCAAGTCTCTAAGGTTTTCCAGCAGTGTAAGTTCTTGGATCATCAGATGAGACATATGTAGGGATTTTCTGCTCAATGCATCAGCTACTACATTGGCCTTGCCTGGGTGGTATTTCAGTTCAAACTCATAATCCTTCAAAAACTCCACCCACCTTCTTTGCCTCATGTTAAGTTCCCTCTGGTCAAAGAGATACTTTAGGCTCTTGTGATCACTGAAAATATCAAATTGTGCTCCATACAAATGATGTCTCCAGATCTTCAAGGCAAACACTATGGCGGCCAATTCTAGGTCATGAGTGGGATAGTTTCCCTCATGAGGTTTTAGTTGTCTTGAAGCATAAGCCACTGCTTGGTTGTTTTGCATCAATACACAACCTAAACCTTTCAGGGATGCATCACAATACACTTCAAATCTTAAGGTTGGATCTGGTATGGCTAGCACAGGGGCAATGGTTAACTTGGTCTTAAGATTCTGAAAACTCTTTTCACATTTTTGATCCCACACAAAGGGCTGGTCCTTCCTAGTCAGTTTGGTCAACGGCAGGGCAATTTGGGAGAATTTCCTAATGAATCTCCTATAATATCCCGCCAGTCCTAAGAAACTTCTAACCTCTGTCACATTCCTAGGATGTTCCCATTTCAGCACTGCCTCTACTTTGGAGGGATCCACTGCCACTCCTTTCTTAGTGATCACATGACCTAGAAACTTTACTTCTGACATCCAAAACTCACATTTGCTTGGTTTGGCATAAAGTTTTCTGTCCCTAAGTACGTGCAACACTATTTGAAGATGACTTGCATGTTCTTCTACGGTCTTAGAGTATATTAGTATGTCATCTATAAATATTATCACAAACTTATCCAAGTATGGCTTAAAAATTCTATTCATGTAATCCATAAACACAATCGGGGCATTGGTTACACCAAAAGGCATAACCAAAAATTCATAGTGTCCATACCTAGTTCTAAAGGCAGTTTTTGGTACATCCTCGGATTTTATTCTGATTTGGTGGTACCCTGATCTCAAGTCAATTTTGGAAAACACAATAGCACCTCCTAATTGATCTAAAAGGTCATCAATTCTGGGCAGAGGGTACTTATTCTTGATGGTCACTTTATTCAATTTTCTATAATCTATGCATAATCTCATACTACCATCCTTCTTCTTTACCAAGAGCACAGGGGCTCCCCAAGGAGACACACTTGGTCTGATAAATTGCTTGGTTATCAGGTCCTCTAATTGGTATTTCAACTCACTCAATTCTAATGGGGACATCCTGTAAGGGGCAATGGAGATTGGTCCTGTTCCAGGGACTAAATCTATGGATAACTCTATTTCTTTTTAGGAGGCAATGATGTCACATCCTCTGGAAAGACATCCTCAAACTCACTGACTACAGGAATATTGGACAAGTCCATTTCAGACCCTGAGTTGGAGGATAGTAATAATAGTACGCCTTGAACCCCATTGGTCATACATTGGAAGAGTAGAGAATTGTTGGTCAAGGAGCGGTATTTGGTTTCCTCTGGTTGGGGAGTTCCTGAAGGAATTATGACTTTCCTACCATGGCAAATCAAAGTTACTGAATGGTCGGACATCCAATCCATTCCTAATATGAAGTCCAAGCCCTTAAGGGGCAAACAGACTAGGTTTATTAGAAAAACTCTATCATACAGGGTGATTGGACACTAGTGACATACTAAGGATGTCTCTATTGAATTCTTAGATGCAGTGCTTACAACTAAGGGAAAAGGCATTTCAAGTATAGGGAGATTATGTTGCAAAACAAAATCAGAAGAGATGAAAGAATGCGATGCACCAGTGTCAAACATGACAATTAAAGGAATTTCATTTATGAATCCAATGCCGATTATTAGATTATGATTCATACCTTTCTTTGCACTGAGAGCAAAGACCCTTCCACTGTTAGACTTGTTTGGGTTGGACTCTGCTTGTTTTTGGCATATTGGACAAAAAGGAGGCCATATGACGAGGCTGTTTGCAGTAGTAGCAGACTTGCTTTCCAACCAAGCACTCTCCCCCATGATCTCTGCCGCACTTAAGACATTTCTTTGTTCTTGGGGAACTGGAGGTTTGTACTTGTTTTCCCTTCCCTTGGGGAGTCTTTACCTTCAATTGCTGGCCAAATTTTTCAGACTCTTTCTTTTGTTGCCACTTAACTTGTCTCTCCTCTTGTACTTTCTTTAAATTGTCTTCAACAATGTAGCTCTTGTGTACAAGAGTAGAATAGTTAGTAAGTTCCATATGGCCTATGTTCCCTCTGATTTCAGGCCTCAATCCCCATTCAAACTGGTTTATCTTCCATTCTTTTGTGGGTGCATATTGGGCATGTGGAGAAAACCTGGCCAATTCTTCAAACTTAGCAACATACTCTGCAATAGACATGTCTCCTTGTTGCAGGTGCACAAACTCCAACTCTTTTTGTTTCTTGGCACTTTTTGGATAATACTTGTCTAAAAAGGCCACCTCAAATTGTTCCCAATTCATATGGGTTCCTTGAGTCTGAAGATAAGTCTTTGCACTTCTCCACCAATACTCTGCCCCACCCTTTAGTAGATGGGCAGCAAATGCCACTTTTTGTTCGTCAGTACAAGGCACTACTTCAAATTCCTTCTTAATCTCATCCAGCCAAGCTTGAGCCTCTGAGGGATTGTGGCTGCCCTGGAATGTTGGAGGTTGCAACTTAAGAAAATCATAAAACACCCTATTGGCATTTGGAGTGCCATCCTTTTGCATTGCCATTTGTTGTACCAGATTATGGGTAGCCGTTGCTTGCATTTGAATAGCTTCCATAATCCTTTCCCATGGTTCAACAGTGGGTGATGGAGTCATACTATCTTCAGGGGCAAGATTCCTCCTAGATCCGTCAGCCATAATTCTGCATACCATACACAAAATACTAAGTTGATCAGACTTAATATTAGGTGAAATGATAATTAGAATGTATAGTAAAACAAAGACATTCTAATTCCTAACACATAATCCATAGTCCAAATGAATCGACATGGCTCTGATACCAAAATGTAAGATCCATTATCATTTGTCTAGAATATGATAATTTGGCCCATACACCTTAATAAAACCGAGGTAATTAACAATAAATAATAAATTAGAATCACCATCATAACTGAAAACTACATTCATAAATATAGTTTACAACTTGTTTAGTAGATTCATAAAATATTACATCTTGGAAAGAACTACGATTGACTGATTACATCATAAAACAAAATATTAAATTCTAATTCCACGAGTTTGGAACTGATCTTCTGAATGCTGATTTCATGTCTCATGTTCCTCCAGCTGCTAAATAAAAATAATAATAATAATTGGGGTGAGATAAAATATCTCAGTGAGCTCTAAAAATAAAAGGGAAGAAACAATCTCAAGGAATTTCTTTCATAAAAGTGCATAAAACGAAAAAATTAATTATACATGTCTATATATATGTTGTGAAAAACGTAAGCATGACCTCAAATCTTTTCCTTTGGAATAAGGAAAAGTCGCCCAATATCTTAATGTGGGTCACTAAGATAATTGAGTCCTGATTGGTAAAGGTGGTCTGGCCAAACCCCAATCAGCGTCCTGATTGTTCTCCTTTACCTGTTATTCCATGCCTGGAATAACCTAAATGTCCCACCGTGCACAAGGCCATGCATGCTCTGATCAATGATATTGTACAAAACTTACATGTTTTGTATGAAATACACTTATTATATCATATATAAAATGCATCATTTATCCACAACAATTATCAATAAATTAGGCGATATGCTTAAACTCATAATAATTTAATCTTAAGTCCTTAATTCAAGACATAAATCAATAGTTAGAAAATAGAAACAATATTGAAGTCATGAAAATAGTAACAACTTCATAACAATTATAACTCAAACATAATAAAGTTACATACATATATATATTCATATATAAATAATGAAACCATTCAAATTTCTTAAGAATTTTATTCGTTCTTGCAAATCACACAGTAGAATATTTTCAGCACAATGGTCACTAATAATTATTGATGAAGGGTCAAATTACTTTAGAAAATTCCCAAAATTTCCTTGTAAGCTAACTCAATTAAGAACATAATGCAATTGATCTCATCTCAAAAATTGGAACCTATAATTTAGGAAAAATCACGCACTAAGACTAATTTACACACGCTGTAGAAAGTCTCCATCACAAAAGTCATTAATAATTATTGAAAAATGGTTGAATGACAATAGAAAATTTTGAAACTTTTACTGAAAGTGGGTAACTCACCTATAAACACAACATAGTTGGTCTCATCTCAAAATTCGAAATCAATAATTCATGAAAAATCTGATTCTAAGACTTGTTTACATAGTTTTGTTTTTATTTAGAAAACCAAAACTTAAATATAACAATTCTCCCAGTATTTTCATCAAACACATCTCATGCTTGACTATTTGGGATAAAAAATAGAATTTTCTCTCCACTAGTAAATAAAACCATATATTTTAAATGCATGCACCTAGAATCATCATTCCAACCGAAATTAAGGTAACATAACACAATTTCACAAACACATATCAGAGTTCACAACGGTAGTAACGAGCATAAATCGTGCTCGACAAGCATAATCACCTTAAATATAGTGATACACATATAATTAAATTTTTCCTAATACATAATTCATTCACAAACATCACAACCATAAACAACAGCCTACGTTCTAACTTATTATCAACGACTTCAAAAATTGAAATCTCTAATCATAACAACAACAAAAGAAAAACCTTTGATAAAAAGAACTCACCGTTGGTGATAAAGCAGAAGACAATGTTGCAATTAAATTGGTCGTTGAACTCCCCTTTTGCCTAAATTGCCACTTTGACTCTTCTTCATTTGCTGGTTAGTATCCTCTGCTGCTTTGATTGAAATCGGTTAGTAGTTACATGCAAGGCTCAAAAAAATGGGTTTAAGGAGCTTTGCCAAGCTTTTCGGTTTTGATTCATTTAAAAAAAAATGAAGGAAAATGAGAGGTTGAAGATTGGAGGATGGGAGAATGGATGCAGGTAACGAAGAAAAAGGAACGGGAATGTGGGTTTCTGAAAGTGGTGAGTGATATTGGAGGATATGTGTAAAATACGCGCATTGCCTTCGTTTGTCCAAATATTACAATAATGCCCATTTCTTTTTTTTTTTTTTGTATAAAAAAGTTATTTATTTTTAAATTAACCATTTTAATAATTAACAGGTTGTTATAGATCGAGAGTCCCTTATAGCATTCCTCTTCTAAATTTATAATTGTGTTTCGGTTTCTGCATTTGATTTCAAACACTAGCCATCATCTTGTTCGAAAATACGGATTTTGATCTATTTTAGTCGGGTGGTACAAAAATCACGCGAAAAGTCCAGATGAAATCGAGGACCGAGAGACTCTCATAGCATTATTCGGGTTCTGCATCAGATTTCAAAAACTAGCCATCGTCTAGTCCAAAAATACAAATTTGGTCTATTTTTGTCGAGAGGTACGAAACTCACCCGAAAAGCCCAGAAGAAATCGAGGACCGAGAGTCCATTATAGTATTCTTCTTCTAAATTTATAATTGTGTTTCGGTTTCCGCATCAGATATCAAAAAATAGCCATCATCTTGTTTGAAAATACGGATTTCGGTCCATTTTTGTCGGGTATTACGAAAATCCCCCGAGAAGTCCAGAGAAAATCAAGGACCGAGAGACCCTTATAGCATTCTTCTCCTAAATATATAACATGGTTTTGGGTTCCGCGTCAGATTTCAAACACTAGCCATCGTTTAGTCCAAAAATACAGATTTTGGTCCATTTTTGTCGAGGGGTACGAAACTCTCCCGAAAAGTTCAGATGAAATCGAGGATCGAGAGTCCCTTATAGCATTCTTCTTTTAAATTTATAATTATTTTTCGGTTTCCGTTTCAGATTTTAAACACTAGCCATTATTTTGATCGAAAATACGAATTTCGATCCATTTTAATCGAGTGGTAAAAAAATCGCGCGAAATGTCCAAATGAAATCGAGGACCAGGAGACTCTTATAGCATTCTTCTCCTATGTTTTATAACTGTTTTTTGGGTTCCGCGTTAGATTTCAAACTCTATCCATCGTCTTGTTCAAAAATTGGGATTTCGGTCCTTTTTGTCGGGTGGTACGAATTGAGTATAATACATTGTCGGGTTCAAACACTAGCAATTGTCTTGTTTGAAAATACGGTTTTTTGTCTGGTGGTACAAAAATCGCCTGAGAAGCCCAGATAAAATCGACGACCACGAGACCCTTATAGCATTTTTCTCCTAGGTTTATAACTGAGTTTCGGGTACCGCATCAAATTTCAAACACTAGCAATCATCTTGTTCGAAAATACGGATTTCGGTCCATTGTTTGTCGGGTGGTACGAAAATCACCTGAAAAGTCCAGATGAAATCGAGGACCGGGAGACCCTGATAGCATTCTTCTCCAAAATTTATTACTGGTTTTTAGGTTCCGCGCCAGATTTCAAACACTTTCTATCGTCTGTTCCTAAATTATAGATTTCGGTCCTTTTTTGTCGAGGGGTAAGATTATCGCCTGAAAAATCTAGATGAAATCGAGGATCGAGAGATCCTTATTGCATTCTTCTCCTAAATTTATAACCGTGTTCTGAGTTTTGTGTCGGATTTCAAACACTAGCCATTGTTTTGTTCAAAAGTACGAATTTCAGTCCATTTTAATCAGGTGGTACGAAAATTCCCCGAAAATACCAGATGAAATTGAGGATCGGTAGACCCTTATAGCATTCTTCTTCTAAATATATAACAGTGCGAGAGAGCGTTTGAATTCATGAGTATAATATATTGTGAGATGAACGGGAAAACCGTATTTCCCAACGATTCATCTGGGGCTCGCTACGTACAGCAGTAGCCCTTTGAGTGATAAATTAATTAATCTAGAAATAAGAAAATTGTGAGATTAAAATGTGAAATAGAAATATTTATAAGGTGTTGATTGGTTTAATTTCGTTAAATGTGTGATATTTTATATTATTGTGATATTTAACATTATTGCGATATTTGATAATATTGTGATATTTAAAATTATTGTGATATTTGATGTTATTGGGATATTTGATGTTATTGTGATATTTGATATCATTGTGATATTTGATTTCAAATGAATTTAGTGCATATGTTTGATTAAATGAGTTTATGTGAATGTAGTGTATAATGTAAGCTAATTTGATGATGAAGTGTGATTTATAATATAAATTTGTGTTAAGTTTATGTGATGATAATGATGATGTTTTATTGATGATATTGATTCTATAAAATTGTGATGGGTTTATGTGATGAGATATGATTAATGATAGTGATATTGTGATGAGAATATTGAATTAACCCCATAGTTGATGAAATAATGGTGATTTCGATTTGTGTTTGAGATGACGGTTTTAATGGAGTATCATATACCAACGAGGGGAGAAAATAAAATATTGTCATTTGTGAAGTGGAGATTATTTTGTCATCATATAGGTAGGGCCTAACAAGCCTAGTGATTCCGGGGAGTACAACTGAATGAGCCCTGATCGTGGCGGTCTGCTGTCGAGCCTTAAGGCAAGATTGTTAGACCATGGAGGTATTCGGCTGGGGAATTCCTAGGTGACTTGGAGGTCGCACTCCAAATGTCGGGAGCTACCACGCAACACACATTTACCTCGACTGTCGCGTATATGTGTATTGGGTTGAGTTGAGGGGATCTATGAGGACAGGGCCAATTTGAATTGTCCGTCCACCGGGATGGTGGCATAGTATCAAGCCTCCTAACCAAGTACTTCACAGTTAGAATGGTACCACATTGTGAAGTAGAGTCTAAGCTCATGCATAGCATTACATTTACTTGTGATTGTTTTGTGGTGATTGATGTGTTTCAAAAGTAATAATAATTACTCTTAGATGATTTGATGCATATTATAATGAGATGATTATCTTACTTGAGTGAATTTGATGTTATATATATGATACTATTTACTTAAATATTTTGATATATCGTAATGTGATTATGATACGGTCTATTATGATTGTTGCGTGTTCTTCTTACTTATATTATACTATTAACATATTTTGAAACTCACCTCCTTCGTTGTTTGTGTTTGACTGGCTTGGCCCTGCGTTTGCAAAATCGCAGTTGTTACAGGTTAATAAGTCTTGAAGTTCAAGTTTGGAGGAACCCCGCTTTGATAGGTGATACCGGGAATAAGGGTTGTAATTTGTATTTTACTTATTTATTTTTGAAACGACTTTTGTATGAAAACCATATAAGTACTAGTAGGTTTTTAGAATTAAATCAAGTAATTGTACTTAATTCAAGCTTATTGAGATTGCACTATGGAGTAAAGAAGTTAAGGTGTTCCTTTTTATTTTTGAGAAACGTGATATCCTAAATTAAAAATTAAAGTTTTTATTTTCTTGGAAACATATTTTTATTTATCCGCTGCAAATTTTATAGAAATATGATATAAATTATTATATATATTGTTTTGGGGTTTAGGGTGTCACCGCATGAAAATTGCCTGAAATGTCAAGATGAAATCCAAAACCAGAAGACTCTTATAGCATTTTCTCCTAAACTTATAAATGTGTTTCGGGTTCCGCGTCAAATTTCAAACACTAGCCATCGTCTCATGGTCCTCGATTTCATCTGGACTTTTCGAGCGATTTTCATACCACTATACTAAAATGGATTGCAATCCGCATTTTCGGACCAGACGATGGCTACTTTTTGAAATTTGACAGGGACCCCGAAATATAGTAATAAATTTAGAAGAAGATGGCTATAAGGGTCTCTCGGTCGGCGATTTCATTTGGTCTTTTCGGCCGATTTTCATACCAGACCAGACGATTTATATTTTTAGACCAGACGATGTCTAGTGTTTGAAATCTGACCCGAAATGAGAAACATTGTTATATATTTAGGAGAAGAATGCCAAAAGGGTCGCCCGATCCTCGATTTCATATGGACTTTTTGGGAGATTTTCGTACACCTCGACAAAAATGGACGAAAATCCTTAATTTCCAACAAGATATGGCTAGTGTTTGAAATCTGACGCGGAACCCGATATACATTTATAAATTTAGACGATCCTAAATTTCATTTTGTCTTTTCGGGCAATTTTGTACCACCTAACAAAAATGGACCAAAATCTCTATTTTCGGACCAAACGAGGGCTAGTGTTTGAAATTTGACGCGAAACCCGAAACACAGTTATAAATTTTGAAGAATTCTTTAAGGGTCTCCTGGTCTTCGATTTCATCTAGACTTTTTACGCGATTTTTGTACCACCCGACAAATAAGGACCGAAATTCGTATTTTCGGACCAGAAGATGGCTAGTGTTTGAAAATCTGATGCAGAACACGAAACTCAGTTATAAATTTATGAGAAGAATGCTACAAGAATATTCTTCTCCTCGATTTCATCTAGATGTTTTTGGGCAATTTGTTTACCCCTCGACAAAAAGGGACCAAAATTTGTATTTTTGAACCAGACGATAGCTAGTGTTTGAAATCTGCCGCAGAACCAGAAAACACTGTTATGAATTTGGATTAGAATGCTATAAGGGTTCTCGGTCCTCGAATTCATCTGGACTTTTTGGGCGATTTTTCATACCACCGGACAAAAATGGACAAAAATCAGTATTTCCTGAACAGACGAGGCCTAGTGTTTTGAAATTTGACGCGGAACCTGATACACAGTTATAAATTTTGGAGAAGAATGCTATAACGGTCTCCCAGTCCTTGATTTTAGTTGGATTTTTCAGGGAATTTTCATTTACCATTAGACTAAAATGGGTTGAAATCCGTATTTCGGATCCAAACGATGGCTAGTGTTCGAAATTTGGACATTGGAACCCGAAATACAGTTATAAATTTAGAAGAAGAATGTTATAAGGGTCTCTCGGTCGTCGATTTCATCTGAACTTTTCAGACGATTTTCGTACCCCTCGACAAAAATGGACCAAAATCTATATTTTCGAACCAGACGATGGAAGTGTTTGAAATCTGGCTCGGAATATGAAAGACTGTTATATATTTAGGAGAAGAATGCTATAAGGGTTTCCTTGTCCTCAATTTCATCGTGTATTTTTAGGTGATTTTCTTACCACCCGACTAAAATGGACCGAAATTCGTATTTTTGAACAAAACAATGGCTAGTGTTTGAAACCCAACACGGAACTCGAAACACTATTATAAATTTAGGAGAATAATGTTATAAGGGTCTCTCGGTCCTCGATTTCATCTAGACTTTTCAAGCGATTTTCTTACCCTTCGACAAAAAAGGACCGAAATCTATATTTTCGGACCAGACGATAGCAAGTGTTTGAAATCTGGCGCGGAACCTAAAAACCAGTAATAACTTTTGGAGAAGAATGATATCAAGGTCTCCCTGTCCTCGATTTCATCTGGACTTTTTGGGTGATTTTCGTACCACCCAAAAAAAATCGATCGAAATTTGTATTTTCGAATAAGATGATTCCTAGTGTTTGAAATCTGACGCGGATCCCGAAAATTAGTTATAAATTTACGAGAAGAATGCTATAAGGGTCTCCCGGTCCTCAATTTCAACTGGGATTTTCTGGCAATTTTCATACCACCCGACAAACATGTTCCGAAATCCGTATTTTCGAACAAGACAATTTCTAGTGTTTGCAATCTGAGGCGAATCCTGAAACTGGACTTTTCTAGTGTTTGCAATAGGAGAAGAATGCTATAAGGGCCTCTTGTCCTCGATTTCATCTGGACTTTTTCGGGCGATATTTGTACCCCTCGACAAAAATAAACTGAAATCTTGTAATTTCGGACCAGACGATGGCTAGTGTTTGATATTTGACACGAACTCGTAGCACTATTATATATTTAGGAGAAGAATGCTTTAAGGGTTCTCCAGCCTTGATTTCATCTGGACTTTTCAGATGATTTTCGTACCACCCGACTAAAATGGACCGAAATCCGTATTTTTCAAACAAGACGATGGCTACGAAACTGATATACAATTATAAATTTAGATGAAGAATGTAATAAGGGTTTCTCGTCCTCAATTTCATCTGACGTTTCAGGCAATTTTCGAACCCCTCGACAAAAATGGACCAAAAATCTGTATTTCAGACCAGACGATGGCTAGTGTTTGAAATCTGACCCAAAATGAGAACCATTGTTTATATATTTAGGAGAAGAATGCTTTAAGGCACTATGCGAAAAATGTCATTTTATAGCGCACCTTTTACATCGCTTACTAAATACAAGCGTTGTTGTAAATATATTTTAAAAATAACGGAGCCTATAACAGCGTTTTTTTGACAAGCGTTGTTGTAGGGTCATATAGCGTTTGCGCATAATTTTTACAATGCTTTTACAGCGCTTGTACACAAGCGCTGTAAAATGAAGCGCCCTCACATAATGTTTTACAGCGCTTTTAGACAAACGCTGTAAAGACTTGCACTTTCAAATAATTAAATGACCTATACAGTGCTTTTTTTCCACAAGCGTTGTAAAAGACATGCGCTTTCAAAATAATTAAATGACATATAAGAGTGCTTTGTGTTACAAGCGCTGTAAAAGCCTTGCGCTTTCACATAATTAAAGGACCTATTAGAGCGCTTATTCTACAAGCGCTGTAAAATCATTCACTTTAAATAAAAATCATTTACTTTAAATAAATAAAAACAAATTTAAAACAAATTTACGGACCCTAATAACCTATACTCTGGGAACCCTCATCTCCTCTACTACTGTGCGGCCATCTACGTTGTCTCAGGTATTTATTAATTTGTTGTTGTAAAAAAATCTTTAGTTTTTAATAATTGAAAACTAATAAATTATTACATATTAAATCTTTTCTTTTGAAATTTGTTTATCTGTTTTATTTGAAATCTTTTCTGTTTTGAAATTGTACATAATAATGGACCTTGGTTTCCATTTTCCAATATTAGATATGTTGATATTGGTTCTTTTTGAAAATTTGTTGATCTGTTCAGTAGCTTATTATTTTGTAACTGCATTTATATAGGTCATATTATAATATGGACCGGAAATGGATGTCTGCCAACCGATTTTGAAAGAGTATGAAAATGGAGTGAAAGAGTTTGTTGAGTTTGCAGTGAAGAATGCAAAAGATCCAAATAGAGTCGTTTGTCCTTGTTTAAAATGTTGTTTTGAAAAATGCGTTTGAGAAGATGAATTGAAGGACATTTAGTATGTAATGAAATTGATCAAAGCTATACATGTTGGATAAGACATGTGAGAAAAAAAAAGGAAACATTAATTTTTGAGAATGGTTCGAATATTGCTTCAACTGACTTCGATACAGATGCATATGAGCCCGACCGAGTTTGAGGAGATGGCAAAAGCAATTGAAGAAGATCTTCGGGATTGTCCTAAAATGTTTGAGAGTTTGTTGAGTGATGCAGAGAAAAACCATTATATAATGGTTGTACTAAATTCACAAGACTATCCGCGATATTAAAGTTGTACAACTTAAAAGCGAGTAATGGATGGTCTGATAAAAGCTTACATAATTATTAACACTCAGAAAAGATATGTTGCCAGATGATAATGAACTTCCCAGTCGAACCTACGAGGCTAAACGGATTTGTTGCTCTATTGCATGAGTTACGAAAGATTCATGTGTGTCCTAACGATTGCATTTTATTTCGAAACGAATATGAATTACTAAAGGTGTGTCCGAAATACAATGTCTCTCGATATAAGAAGAAGAATTTACTCCAGCAAAAGTCGTGTGGTATTTCCTATAATACCAAGATTTAGGCACATGTATTGTAGTGAAGAAGATTCAAAACACTTGACATGGCATGCAAATGAAAAGAATTAGAGATGGAATGTTTTGACACCCTGCAGATTC
The DNA here is from genome assembly GCA_002896215.2 of Cicer echinospermum. NCBI lineage: Eukaryota > Viridiplantae > Streptophyta > Magnoliopsida > Fabales > Fabaceae > Cicer > Cicer echinospermum. Next base: position 12,301,716 of record PGTU02000004.1, read on the forward strand.
CCACAATGGGCAAAAATTGATCACGATATCCTGAATTCGGATAGAGTAAAGAATCTAAGACTTGCACTTTCTACTGATGGAATGAATCCACATGGTCTTCAAAGCATCTCACACAACACGCTGGCCTGTGATTTTGTTGATTTATAACCTACCTTCCATGGTATGTATGGAAGCATAATTTTATGATGTTGTCTCGTTAATTTCTGGACCCAAGTGTAATTTGTTGTTACTTTGTGTGAACTTGAAATGTATTTCCCACCCTCATTTTTTGATATAATGGTTCACCTTATGTTCATCTGGTTAAGGAGACATAACTTTGTGGGCCAGCTTATATGAGCTGATGTATCGGATAGAACGATATATGAAAATATTAAAAGGGTACTTAAAAAGTAGAAGTCGACCAGAAGGTTGTATGCTGAACGGTACATTGTTGAAGAAGCTGCTAAATTTTGTACTGAATATCTGTCCAATTTTGAATCCATAGGGCTTCCCATGTCTCGTCATTTCGCGAAGAATATCAGGAGAAGGGATAATTGGAAGGAGACTAATGACTATATCAAGGACAGAATGGGAGTAGGCACAATTGTATGTTCTGCACAATGATGATGAGGTTCAACCGTATGTTACAATACACATGGTCAGTTAGCTCGTTTGAACATGAATAGGAATCAAATTGGATAACCCGAGAGCACAATCGAAGTTTTATAACATGGTTAAAAAACACATAAATCAAAGTTTGATATAGACCACGGATCATTTCACAGAATTGGTGGCTAGCAAATGATCCGAGTTTACATGTCTTTTCTTACATTGGTTATGATTATTAACGGCTACACATTTTATACCAAAGAACAAGATGATTAGACAACTATGCAAAATAGCAGAGTCACTCTCGGTAGCTGAAGCGATGCATGTCTCGAAGTGCAAAAGAAAAACCAATATATGCAAATCTATCATATTTTGGTTATCGAGCGCATATGGGAGTTAGAGTACACAGTGTTTCGTGTTCCCATATTTGGTCTGCAAGTGGGTCGATAAATAATAATGCGCGTTCAAATTATGAGTCAGGGTTATTGCTTGTCGATTTAATTAATGTGGGATACAAGAGAGCCTTTTATTTTACGTCGCAAGCTTAACAAGTGTTTTATGTCACTGATCCTGCTGATGATAAATGTCTGTTGTCCTATCGACCAATAAATAATGTGATGATAACAATAATGATGAAGATGTTGGTAATGATCTTTTATTTGCAACATCACAACAACCACATGAAATTGATTCAACTGATGATGGTTTATATCTTAGAGATGATCATGATGAGGGAATTTGGATTAATCCATCGTTTCGTATTGTAAATGGAAAAACAAATGTGAATCCCACCAGGAAAAGAAGAAAGGCATCTTAATGTACATGTTTAATGTAATTTTTATATAGCCATGTAATCTGAACTGAGTTAATGTAATTTAATTGTTTGAACATGTTTAATTGTTTTATATAACAGCCATGTATTTACTTTCCTGATTAATTTATTTTTTGCTTATATTTAGCTTGATTTGAGTGTTTATACTAAGTTCAAGTAATTGAATATAAACTAGTAATTTACATGAACTGGAACTGAATATAATTTAGTAATTTTACATAACTGAATTGATTGAACTGAAATAAGGACCTATATAAAATAAAATAAGGACACTTTACTAGACGCTATTTGAAAGCGTTGTAAAAGCTTTTAAGAAAACATTCATAAACATAAGAACAGGAGTCTTTTATAGCGCTTATTTAAAAAAGCGTTGTAAAAGAGCCTTTTTAAAAATAAAATAAGGAGCCTTTTAGAGCGCTTATTGAAAACATTGTAAAAGGCTTTTAAAAAAACATCATATAACGTAAGAAGAAAACAGAGTCTTTTACAGCGCTTTTAGCGCCTATTTGTAAAGCGCTGGAATAAGCCTTTTTAAATAAAATAAGGAGGCCTTTAGAGCGCTTATTTGAAAAAGCGTTGTAAGACTTTAAAAAACAACATTCATATAACGTAAGAAAACAAGGAGGTCTTTACAGCTCTCATGAAAAGTGTTGTAAAAGGCTCTTAAAAACATTCATATAACTAAGGACAACAAGAGTCTTTACAATGCTTATGTGAAAAGCGTTGTAAAAGAAGCTTTTTAAAAATAAAATAAGAGGCTTTTAAGCGCTTTCAACAAGCGCTGTAAAAAAGCTTAGTTCATTTAGAGCACTTTTCCAACAAGCGCTGTAAAATGCTTCTAAAAAAAGCGTTGTAATAGGATTTATATATAACAGTAAACCGCTTCAGTTCCTCTCATTACGTAAACTTCACTATATCTTCTCTTCATCGTTCTTCTCTTTCTTTGCAACCCTATCATCCTTCCATTACGAACCCTTATTTCCACTATAATCTCTACCTGTTCGAATAGTATTTCCATCACGATCATCTCTCCCAATACACACCATATCTATTCATTAAATACGTAACCTATTACGTATTTCTCTTCGAACCATATTTTTGCGAATCGTATTTCTGCAAACCCTCATTTCTGCGCATTACGTATTCTTCGAACCCTCACTTATTCAGGTATATGAGTATAATTTTTGTTTCTCTCAAATGCATGTTGAGCTTTTTAAGTTATACTGATA
>PGTU02000004.1:12304464-12381095 GCA_002896215.2 Cicer echinospermum
GGGTCTTAAACAACGTTTTGCTAACAAGGTTGAAGACTTTCTCAATTTTGCGAGAGTGCAAAAAAATTGTCCAAGATGAAGGGGGAATGAGATGTCCATGTTGTTTATGTCGATGTAGACGGTTTAAAAGTGAAGATGAAATAAGAGTGCATTTGTATGCAGATGGATTTATGCCTAACTACTGGATTTGGACTAATCATGGAGAAGAGTCTCCGGCGGCGCCTAATACTAGTACATCTGTGGAGAATTATAACATATGTCCTTCAAGTAGTACTAACATGTTAGGTATAGATTATTATAACTATCAACACTTTGAGGCGATGAATGATATGATCTCGGATGCTGTTGGGGTTAATTTGTCATTCAATGAAGATCAATATGACGATACCGATGGACTTCCCAATGAAGAAGCTCGGAGATTTTATGGTCTTTTGAAAGAGACAAATAAACCGTTGTTTGAAGGTTCTTCAAACTCAAAGTTATCAATGTGTATTAGACTATTAGGTCTAAAGTCTCAATTTCATGTTCCTGATTTAGCTTTGGATTTGATGACTAAAATGATGCTAGACGCAACACCTGTTAGAGATGGTTTGCCGCAAAGTTATTATGATGCGAAACGGTTAGTGTCAAAGTTAGGATTAGGTGTCAAGAGGATTGATTGTTGTGTTAAAGGTTGCATGTTGTATTATGACAATGAATTTGGTATGAATGATGCTAACTTAGTTGAATGCAAGTTTTGTCAACAACCAAGGTATCACCAAAGGAATAACTCTAGGGTAAGTAGGGGAAAATCAATTCCAAGGAAAGCAATGTTTTACCTACCTATTGTATCAAGATTGCAGAGATTGTTTGCATCAATACAAACTGCAAGAAATATGACGTGGCATTATGAGAATAGAAGAAATTCAAGCGAGTTGTGACATCCGTCTGATGGTCAGGCATGGAAACACTTTGATCAAATGCATCCTGATTTTGCGTCAGATCCACGCAATGTAAGACTTGGATTATCCTCAGATGGATTTACGCCGTACATACAAGCATCGTCTACTCCTTATTCTTGTTGGCCGGTTATTGTTACTCCTTACAATCTTCCTCCTGATATGTGTATGTCTAAACCTTATATGTTCTTAGCTGCTGTGATACCAGGTCCTTCTAATCCTACAACTGGTATTGATATTTTTTTACAACCTTTGATTGACGATTTGAAGAGGTTGTGGAATGGTGTCTTGACATATGATATTGCTCGGAGAGAAAATTTTATGATGAGAGCTGCATTGATGTGGACCATTAATGATTTCCCCGCTTATGGGATGTTGTCAGGATGGGGCACCCATGGTAAATTAGCTTGTCCTATTTGTATGGAAGATACAAAAGCATTTACTTTAAAATTTGGCGGGAAAGCATCGTGGTTTGACTCGCATCGTAGGTTTTTACCTGCTGATCATGCATTTAGAAGGAACAAAGCTGCATTTATGAAGGGCTATGCAGAAAGTCTAGGACCCCCGCTTAAGTTGACATCAGAACAAGTTTGGAATAAAGTAAAAGATATGCCAAAGGTACATGTTGTTAATGGTGTGGCTTGTAAACCACAAGGTTACGGACAATGGCACAATTGGACAAAAAGATGTATTTTTTGGGATCTACCGTATTGGAAAGATAATCTTTTGAGACATAATCTCGATGTTATGCATATTGAGAAAAATTTCTTTGACAACATATTTAATACTGTCATGAATGTGAAAGGGAAAAACAAAAGATAATGACAGAAAAGCTAGATAATGACAAAGCTAGATTTGTTGTTGGTGGAACAAAACGGCAAGACCCTAAAACCTCGTGCGAATTACACTCTATCTACTGATGAAGCCAAATTTGTTTATCGTTGGATCAAAGAGCTGAAGACGTCTGGCGGTTATTGTTCTAATTTGGCAAGATGTGCTGATGTGGAAAATGGGAGGATGCATGGGATGAAAAGTCATGATTGTCATATATTTTTAGAGTGTTTACTTCCTATTGCCTTTAGTGCTTTACCGACACATGTATTGAACCCACTTATTGAAGTGAGTCAATATTTCAAGAATTTGTGTTCTTCAACACTCTATGATAAAGATCTTATCAAGATGGAAAATGACATTCCGATCATTCTATGTAAGTTGGAGAAAGTATTTCCTCATGGGTTTTTTGATTCCATGGAGCATCTCTCAGTGCATCTTGCAAGTGAAGCTAGGCTTGGTGGACCAGTTCAGTATAGATGGATGTATCCATTTGAAAGGTGATATATATATACATATACTTGATTTTCAATATACTTCAACTTATATATACATGGAGCTTATTGTACATCTCTTTGTATATTATAGGTTCATGGGTTATTCAAAACGGTCGGTGAAAAACAAAGCTAGAGTTGAGGGCTCAATTTGTTCATCTTACCTTCACCGTGAAACAACACACTTTTGTTCTCATTATTTCAACAACGAAACGTTGTCACCAGTTAACGGAAGAAACGCTACTGATAGTGTTATACGTCATCCACATGCTTTATCAGTTTTTTGCTTGTCTGGTCATCATGCTGGTAGGGATTTTCCGATTTTCTGGCCAAGCGACAAAGTATTTAATGCGGCACATGTTCACGTTTTGATTAACTGCACTGAAGTTAAACCATACATTGAGTACGTTTCAAATTTCTCTTCATATTAATTATATTTAATTATATGATTAAATTGATATTCACCATATATATGGTCATCGATCAGGGCATTTTTAAATACGGGACAATCATCTGATGATATACATTCAAATTTCCCATTATGGTTTCAACAACAAGTGCATCTCGAAGAACAAACTCCTATCAACATCCACTTAAGGCACTTATCTATGGGCCCGAGTAGAAGTTTCAAAGAATGGCACACCTATTACGTCAATGGATACAAATTTCACACTGAATCTTGGACTGAAGGAAAAGAAACAATTAATAGTGGAGTTTGTATGAAAAGTGTCTCTGATAGTGGTGTAGTAGAAGATTTCTATGGCATAATTGAGCATATTTACGAAATTGACTACACGTTCCTAGATTATGCGAAAAAAGTGGTGTTGTTTTACTGTAAGTGTTTGATCCATCTAGCAGAGGAACTAAAATAAATTTGATATCCAATACTGTAGACATTCGTATGAGCAAAAAATATCCACGGTTTGATCCATTTGCCCTGGCCCATAATGTAAGACAAGTGTATTATGTTCCTTATCCATCAACTGTCAGAAGCAAACAAGGTTGGTGTGCTGCAATCAAAACAAGACCAACGAGTGGAATCGAAGAAGTTGAAGCAGGTCAAAATGAAGAAGTTGCATTTCAAATGGATGAAATGTCAAATTTGGATCATGTGATTGGAGATGAGACTATTAGTCAACTTTGTCATGAGTCACACATTGGAGAAGAAGTTGATGAACAAGAAATAGATGAATTAGAGAATGATGAAGGCAATGACTTAATTCACTCATCAAATGACGACGACGACGATGATGACGAAGACGAAGACGAAGACAATTAATTATTATTATATATATATGTGTGTATCTATATCTATAATATTATATATTGTAATGTGAAATGAACGACACCTTATATATATTTTTTTATATTTTATATATATTTCTTTATTTATGTCAGTGTTATAATTTATTTATGTATATTTCATTATTAATTAATCTTATGTTAATTGTAATACACATATATATTATATATATATATATGGATATGGATATATATATATATATATATATATATATAGACATGGCTTCAGTGTCGGGAGTAGGAGGATCTGCAGGAGGATCAGGAGGTTCGGATGGATCGGGAGGAACAGGAACGGCGGCAATACGAGGAATATCCAAAACATCACGTGGTAAGAAAAAAGTTGCTAAACGTGTTGTTAATGACCCATCTCTCATGCCGATGCCGTCCATTGGTACTAGTGGTGGAGCTATTCCTCTATATCCGGAGGTCCCAGTAGAGCCTTATACCTTAGACGAAATAATGGATCCCGGATGTGTTGATTGCTACAACCGCATTGTCATCATTCCAGAAGGAGATGGGTATGTAAACTATGATTGATTAAATATTTCATTATTATTGCAATGTAATTACATTATTAATTTTATTAATTTATTTTTATATTTAATTTGCATATAAACTTTGAAGATATCTTCCTTTTAAATCATCTGCAAAGGCAATTGCTGAAGTCATACAAGAGAAATATAAAAAACCATGGTTGTCTTGGGGTGAGATAAAAGAGGATAAGACACCTCAAATTAGGGAAGTTGATCAATTTTTACATTGTTTCAAAGTAAGTCATTAGATTAATTTATTTAATTACTATTTATTTATACATTTGATTAATTTACTGAATTACTAATTATATTTTTAATATTTTTTAAATTTCAACAAACAACAGACTAAATGTACTTGGAAAAGAGAGCATGATGCCGCAGTTTTGGCTTCATTTGACCATCGCTTTTCAAAGCGTCTCTCATCTATGTTGGCTTACGCACGTAATAAGGGCGAGGAAAAACGGCCTAATTGGATTGGTGAAAATGTTTGGACTGCTTTGTGGAGGAAATGGAACACAGATGCTTACAAACAGAAGAGAGAAAAAGCAAAGACTAATAGAGCATCTGAGAGGGGTACCAGTACTCATAAGGGAGGTTCCATGTCTGCTGGAGAAATTAATATTATATGGTATTATTATTATAAGGGATTCCAATCTATATATCTGGAGCTATTCAATTAATGGTAATTTTACCATTACTTATATACTTTACATTAATATTAATATTTTAGGAAAAGCAACTTATCTATCATCAGTACTCATTGAGATTCATCGCTGGAGAAATTAAATATTATATGGTAATTTATTATTATTTATAATATATATCTATTAATTTATATCAAACCTTCATTTCACCAACTTATAAACTTGACATTAATTTAATATTTAGGAAAAGCAACTTGGAAGGGAGGTCACTCAGGCTGAGATACATCGCGCTATCTTCATGTTAATCCTGAAACAAATGAGTATACTGATGAATTATCAAAAAATATTCAGGTAATTATTATATATTAATTGTTATATATTAATTAGACCTATAAATTATTATATATTAATTATTAACTATTTTTATTTTTTTTTTTTATTTTTAATATAGGAACAACTTCAACAAATCATGAAAGAATGGGATGATCATCAAGCTACTCTTCCTCCTGCTCAGCGAGCTGGTCCAGTGCAGCGGAAACAATATGAGACCGCAAGTTTTATGCACATCAGTGGTGGCAAGTACAAAGGGCGTGTGCTGGGTGCCGGTAGTTTATCATCAACCTTTAAGAAAGGTCCAACCGGCTATATTCAGACTGAGACGTCTTCTTCTTATGCTAGTACGGATCGATCTCATCGTCCGTCGATAGATAATGATCTTGACCAGTTAAAGAAGCAATGGGCAAGTGAGCAAGAAGAAAAGACACAACAGCTGATACAAGCCGCAATTGATAAATTGAATGGAAACAAAATTGAATGAGGAGTGGAAACAAAAGTTTCAAGAGCAGCAGCAGCAGTTTCAGCAGCAACAACAATTTCAACAACAACAATTTTCATTTCCTCCTGTGTTTCATCAGCAGTTCCCGCCTCGGCCTCAATACTTGCCTCAACAACCACTATTCCAGCAGCAACAAAATTACTCTCAATACTCCCAGCAGCAGCAACCGCCTCCAAATTTCCAACAGCAACACCAGGATCCTCCGAACTCTGCCTTCCAGCAAGTACAGCAGCAGCCGCCAATGTTTCAACAACAACAATATTTTCATAATTATCCGTATGTTCCGTCCTCTTCACATCAAATTCCTCAACCTCAACCAGATCATCAAACTGCATACCGACCAACTATGCCAACAGCTGGGTTGATCAGACCAGATTTAAATCAACCTCAACCAGCTAGGGCTCCTCATTCGACTAGTGGTGGTGCCATTGAAGATGAAATTCAATTTCAAACCATGATGTCTCCTCCAACACAAATTAATAATACTTTTGAGGGACTTCTTTCGTCGGGCATGGCAGGAAATAATGATGGTGTGAGTGGAGCTGATCAGAGGAATTATTATGAGGATTGATGTCATTTGAATAATTTCATAATTTATTTTTGGGTTGTATGAACACATATTAATTATGTTGTCTTAGTTAATTATTGTGTGTTTAATTTTGCGTTTGTAAGACATTATTTATAAATTTTGGGTTTGTAAGACATTATTTGTTAATTTTGGAATGCATGTTTTATTTGATTTTGTGGTAATTAATTTAATTATTATTAATATTATATTTTTATATATAATATTTATTTTTATTTTAATATTTAATTTTAATTTTATTTAAATTTTAATTTAATTTAATTTTAATTTTTTTTATATTTGTAATTTAAATTAATCTTTAATTATAATTATAATTTAAATATTTTATTTTAAATTTAATTTTAATTTTTAATTATATTCAGATTAGTTTATTATATATTAAATTTAATTTATAATGATATTATATTTTATTTTAATTTAATTATAATTAATTTAATTTAATTATAATTTTAATTTATAATTTTAATTTAATTACAATTTAAATTTAAATTTAATTTTATATTTATATTTAATTTATTTATATATAAAATTATAATACAGAATTAATTTTGAATTTAAAAAAATTAATTTTTTAATATACGTAATATTTTGTGGCGGCCTAAGCCCTCACAAAATATTTTTTTTTTAATCTGGAGGTCATTTGTGGCGGCCTAAGCCCTCACAAAGGAGGGATTTTGTGGCGGCCTGGGCCCTCACAAAAGCTGATTTTAAATCAGTCTGTCCTTTGTGGCGGCCTAAGCCCTCACAAAGGCAGACTTTTGTGGCTGCAAAAGCCCTCACAAATGCCTGTCTTTTGTGGCTGCAAAAGCCCTCACAAATGCCAACCTGTTTCAGGCAATTTGTGGCTGCAAAAGCCCTCACAAAATTTTGTGACCAGCTTCTTTGTGGCTGCCAAAAGCCCTCACAAAATCCACCTTTGTGGCTGATTATACCCCTTTGTGAGGGTAAAAGCCCTCACAAAATGCTTGTGGAGTTTAAACCTCATCTCTTTGTGAAGTTTAAAACTCATCTATATATGAGGTATAAGACCCATTCGTGTGAAGTTTAAACCTCATCTCTGTGTAAAGTTTAATACTCATCATGTGGAGTTAATTAAACCTCATCTTTGTGAAGTTTAATACTCATCTCCAACAACACAATCAAAATCATTCATATTTTTAATAATCATATTCGTAAAATCATATTTATAATACAATATTTTGTTTGAATATATAATAAAACAATTATTCAAAGAAGATATAATTAAATTAATCTTTTAAAGAATATTTATATCTCAAACACACACAATTCAAATAATTCATGTTTTTAACAATCATATTCGTAAAATCATATTTATAATATAATATGTCATTGAATATATAATAACAACAATTATTCAAGAAAATATAATTAAAATAATCTTTTTAAGGAGTATATATTCAAACAGTCATAAAAAACAGTGATTTAACAAATAATAATAAATAAATCAATTTATAATCTATTATTACAATTCATAAAATCTCAATTTTAATAGAGTTAGGTTCTTGACAAAAATATATTTTTTTATAAGAAAATACTAATCAAAAATCTAACTCTTTTTCCATTCTAAATTTCCAAAATAGATGTAGTGTGATTAGTCACCTTTTGAAGCGTTCTTTTATAAAAAGTTTGGTATATGTTAATCGTTACTAAGCGCTACTACCAACGCCATCATAGCTCCTGGCTTATATAGTTCTCTCTATTGAGTTTTTTTATTTTCTTCTATGTATCTATTTATAGTTAAATATATTAGGTATCCTATATATTGCTCTTCTAAACTCTTGGTTGTTACAAATAAAATGAATACATATTGAATTAATATAGGGATTGTGTGTTTGGTTTTTGTTTGACTCCATAATAATAGAAATAATAGACAATTAGGTATCAGAAGTTTGTTACAATAGTTGTTATTATCTATTTCACATAAACCATTAACAAACAAAACAAACTTCCTATTATTACATTCTCAAATAAACAACAACTTACTAATGTTATCTTATTTTAAGCAAATTAGTTGTAGATATAATAATATAATAATAATAATAATAATATAATAATAATAATAATATAATAATAATAATAATATAATCATAAATAGTCTATAAATTAGAATATTTTAAAATTTTAATTATTTTTAATCCTTTGATTTAGGATATTACATTAAAAAACTTGCAAAATAGACATGTGCTGTATTATTTATTTTTTAATAAATGCTAAATTATAACCAATTTCATCCTAATTTGATGTTAACTTTTATTTATAAATATAAATTAACATATATAGTTGTTTAAAAATAAAATAGACGTTAAAAATAAAATGAATAAATATATTATAAGTGGATTATTATCGGATAACTCATATAGTCGAAGCATAAAAGTTGATCCTAAAGACTATGGCTAAATATGAGGGCTAATATGAGGGATGAAGTTGAGATAAAATAGGATAAAAATTAGTTATAAAATAGGATGTAGTTGCTGATTTTTTATTATATATTATAATAAGTTTTTTTTAGCACATTTATCAATTGCATTAAAAAATATTTTTTTCTTCATTTAAGATATTTTATTTCAATTTTATTAATATAATATAATTTTATATCAATTTAATATTTATGTATTAATTAAAAAATAATAATTATAATATAAACGTTACATTCCTATTTTACGTTTATTTTGAAAGTAAAAATATAAAAAAATTTAAGTAAGATTATTAAAAAACAAGTTTAAAAAAAATATAGTTAAAAAAATATCCTAATGCATATTCCATATATTTTTATTTAGTTGAAATTACAGCAATTGACGAAGAGTATCATCACGATTTATTAACAAACAAAAAAAAGGTAAACAATCGGTTGAACAAGTTGACATAGAAAATCTTTCGAAGCAATTAAATAGGTAACAATGTTGACTTGCAGCTGACGTGGTGTGCATTGAAAAGACCCATTTAATAATTTAGTTTTAAATTTGATAAGGTATTGTATAGGCACTCAATCCCATCACAATTCGAAAAAAGATATAAATACACGAGAATTCAATAATTAAACCCCGTAAAATATTAATAACAGAATCTGCGTTCTTCCCATGTTGTAGTCGCATTCAACTCAACCCTCCAAATTCAAGGTTTTCCTTTTTTCGTTTTTTTCTGTTATTTTCTTACTTTGAAATATTTATAAATCCCTTATTAGTTACCATCGCATTATGTTCCATTTGTTGTTTTCAGATATTTTCATAGCTTTCTAATTAGATTTTGTTCTCTCTCTCTCTCTCTTTTTTATTTTTATTTTTTATTTTTATATCTATTACGTATAAGAAATTTCACAAGAATCAAATTGCTTAAATCGTGAACCAAACCGCAATCTATCTATTATATATATTTAAAAGCAGACCCCGAATGTCACCTCATTCTAATTCCAATCCACCTATACAAACATTTTCCCACATCAGCCAAAAAGCTGATGTGGATCTCTCCTCCTTTCTCCCCTCTCAATCATGCTCTCAATGCCTAATCTCCTTCAATCATCCTCTCAATAATAATATTTATTTTATAATAAATTTATAAATTAAAAAATTATTTTACATATTAAATTATAATAAATTTATCAAATTATTACCAATTGATAATAATTTATAATTATATTATTTATCAAATTACTTTATAAGTTATTTTATAATAAATTTATAAATTATTTTTATAATATTATTAAGCCATTTTACCAATGGTAATAATTTATAATAAATTTATAAATTATAAAATTATTTTACAATTATTTATAATAAATTTATAATTTATAAATTATTTTTACATTTTTGATAATAATTTATATTTATATTATTATAAAGTTATTTTATAAGTTATTATAATAAATTTATAAATTATTTTATAATAAATTTATAAATTAGTTTATAATATTATTAGTTCATTTACCGATGGTAATAATTTATATTATTAGTCATTAAATTCAATGGAAAAAACCACATAATAACTCATAAATATCGACATAAATATACTCCTTTCATAACATTTATATTATTCCACTTATGGTGAATAATGATTTTATACGTTAAAAATTCAATTACTCATTAATGGCAATCCATTTATAATTTACTTTCAATTTATGTCAATCCATTTCTTTTCAACATTTTATACAATAAAAAAATATATTCTATTTGACAAAAATACACAAAATTTATAAAAAATAATCATAAAATAAGAATATATGAAAAATTATTAAAACAATTACTTCCAATTATTAAAATACACAAATTTATTTAAAATTATAATATATGAATATAGTAAAAAAATAAAATCAACAAAAAGTTTAATATATATATGTGTTTTGAAAAAATATGTTAAACACTTAATTTTTATCAATTAAATTAAATTATATTTATAATTGGAATGCTATTTTTTATTTTAATTTTTCTTATTATAATGATTAAAATTCAAATTATATATTACACATCTACTTTCCAATTATTAAAATACACAATTTATTTAAAATTATAATATATTAATATATTAAAAAAATATTAATCAACAAAAGTTTACTATATATATGTGTTTTTGAAAAAATATGTTAAACACTTAATTTTTATCTATTTAATTATATATATTTATAATTGAATGCTATTTTTTATTTTAATTTTTCTTATTATAATGATAATTTGAATGTAAAAATAAATGAAAATTTAAGTATTGCATAAAATTAAATTATTTTTTTAATAAAATTTATTTTTGGTACATATCAACATAAACTATAACTAAATTGCCCACAAGCAATTAGTTAAAAAACTTTGCAATACCTAAAATTGATTTAAAGTATATGTAAATCTTTAATAAAAATTAATTTCAAAACTCTTGATTAAATATATTCAATAATTTTTTTTACAACAACTTTTCATGCTGCGCAATTAAAAAATCATACTAATAAAACAAATAAGATTTAGACTACGCTATAATATATTCAACATTAACATTTTTTTAAAATAAAAAAATATTAAATAGTCAATCATATTTTTAAATTTTTATATTCTATTTGGTATGTATTTTACATTTTATTTCATCAAATAAATACAAGTACCATTATATGTTGAAAAAATAAATTAATAATCAAATACAATGAGTCAAAACAATTATCCTATATAATAAGTTATCATACGAATTTTACAAAATATTTTTAAAAATGTAATTAGATGATTGTGGTAAACATGATTTTCCCTCATTTTAATTTTCCTAATAGATATTCAATTATTACAAATCAATAAAGGTAATATTATAAGTTAACTATATTTATAAATACATAAAATATTTACTTATAAATACTTATAAAATATTTTACAATTGATAATAATTTATAATTTATATTATTATCAAATTATCTTATAAGTTCTTTTATAATAATTTTATAAACTATTTATAATATTATTTTACCATATTATTAGTCATTTATCAATGGTAATAATTTATATTATTAGTCCTTTAAATTCAATAAAAAAAAAAACTACCGAATCATTCATAAATATCGACATAAATGTTCTTTATTTAATCTTCCTTTTATGAACAATTATATTATCTCATATCAATGTTATTACAATATGAATTAATTTTTCTATGAAATTTAAATATTTCATGGACCAACTTGTCAAATAAACAGTTCATGCGTAATTATAATAACTCACAATTTTGTCTTTAAGATCACAAAATTTTCTTTGGCAAATTTGTCTTTAGTAAGATGACGTGAAATCAAACATTAATAAACCATATTATTTAGTTGAAGTTCCGCATCAAAATATCTAACTACAAAAATATATTGAAATATTATTTTAATTGATATTTTATAATTTCAATGATGTATTTGTGTCAATTTATAAAATTCAAGAACTAATTTGACTGACGTTTGCAATTTCAAGTGCCAATTTACCTATTCACTCAACCAATTTTTTGATGGATTACCCTTGAGCGTTTTACTTACAATGATACACTTCAATATAAGAATAAAAAAGAAAGTAAATGTATAGTTGTAATATGTTGATAATGTATAAAAAATATAAAATTTTAAATAAATGTTTGAATATATAAAAATTATATGTATGGTTAAATTTATTACAAGACTTTAATAAAGAGTATGAAGTCCTAAGTGGACACAACAATATTACCCGTAACAAATAAAGAAAGATTAAGGAATGATTTATCCACCGATAGAAGAGTATCATTTTAAACACACCTGTCATAACAATTGATAACGAATGACCAATACAACTGTAATATTTTTTAATCATGCTATTCGTAAAATCATGATTTTATAATACAATATTTTGTTTGAATATATAATAACAACAATTATCAAAAGATATAATAAAATAATCTTTTAAAGAATATTTATATTCTCAAACACACACAATTCCAAATAATCTGTTTTTAACAATCATATTCGTAAAAATCATATTTATAAATAATATGTCATTTGAATATATAATAACAACAATTATTCAAGGAAATATAATAAATATATCTTTTTAAGGAGTATATATTCAAACAGTCATAAAAACAGTGATTTAACAAATAATAATAAATAAATCAATTTATAATACTATTATTTACAATTCATAAAATCTCAATTTTAATAGAGTTAGGTTCTTGACAAAAATATATTTTTATAAGAAAATACTAATCAAAATATCTAACTCTTTTTCCATTCTAAATTTCCAAAATAGATGTAGTGTGATTAGTCACCGTTTTTGAAGCGTTCTTTTATAAAAAGTTTGGGTATATGTTAATCGTTACTAAGCGCTACTACCAACGCCATCATAGCTCCTGGCTTATATAGTTCTCTCTATGAGTTTTTTATTTTCTTCTATGAATCTATTTATAGTTAAATATATTAGGTATCCTATATTCTTTCTAGAAACTATGGTTTAACAAATAAAATGAATACATATTGAATTAATATAGGATTGTGTGTTTGGTTTTGTTTGACTCCATAATAATAGAAATAATAGACAATTAGGTATCAGAAATTTGTTACAATAGTTTGTTATTATCTATTTCACATAACCATTAACAAACAAAACAAACTTCCTATTATTACATTCTCAAATAAACAACAACTTACTAATGTTATCTTATTTTAAGCAAATTAGTTGTAGATATAATAATATATAATAATAATAATAATAATAATAATAATATAATAATAATAAATAGAAAATAATAATAATAATAATAATAAATAATATAATCATAATAGTCTATAAATTAGAATATTTTAAAATTTTAATTATTTTTAATCCTTTGATTTAGGATATTACATTTAAAAA
Organism: Cicer echinospermum; assembly: GCA_002896215.2. Classification (NCBI taxonomy): domain Eukaryota; kingdom Viridiplantae; phylum Streptophyta; class Magnoliopsida; order Fabales; family Fabaceae; genus Cicer; species Cicer echinospermum. The sequence continues at coordinate 12,317,962 of PGTU02000004.1, forward strand.
CTTGCAAAATAACATGTGCTGTATTATTTATTTTTAATAAATGCTAAATTATAACCAATTTCATCCTTAATTTGATGTTAACTTTTATTTATAAATATAAATTAACATATATAGTTGTTTAAAAATAAAATAGACGTTAAAAATAAAATGAATAAATATATTATAAGTGGATTATTATCGGATAACTCATATAGTCGAAGCATAAAGTTGATCCTAAAGACTATGGCTAAATATGAGGGCTAAATATGAGGGGATGAAGTTGAGATAAAATAGGATAAAATTAGTTATAAAATAGGATGTAGTGCTGATTTTTTATTATATATTATAATAAGTTTTTTAGCACATTATCAATGGCCATTAAAAAAGATTTTTCTTCATTCAAGATATTTTATTTAATTTTTATAATATAATATAATGTTATATCAATTAATATCTATGTATTAAAAAAAATAATAATTATAATATAAACGTTACATTCCTATTTTACGTATTTTAAAGTAAAAATATTAAAAAAATTTAAGTAAGATTATTAAAAACAGTTTAAAACAGAATATAGTTAAAATATCTAAGCATATTCCATATATTTTATTTGTTAACATTACGAGCAATTGACGAAGAGTATCATCACGATTATTAACAAAAAAGAAAAAAGGTAAACAATCGGTTGAACCAAGTTGACATAGAAAATCTTTCGAAGCAATTAAATAGCGTAACAATGTTTGACTTGCAGCTGACGTGTGCTGCATTGTGAAAAGACCATTTAATAATTTAGTTTTAAAATTGATAAGGTATTGTATAGGCACTCAATCCCATCACAATTCGAAAAAAGATATAAATAACATGAGAATTCAATAATTAAACCCGTAAAATATTAATAACAGAATCTGCGTTCTTCCCATGTTGTAGTCACATTCAACTCACCCTCCAAATTCAAGGTTTTCCTTTTCGTTTTTTCTGTTATTTTCTTACTTTCAAATATTTATAAATCCCTTATTAGTACCATCACATTATGTTCCATTTGTTGTTTTCAATATTTCATAGCTTTCTAATTAGATTTTTCTCTCTCTCTCTTTTTTATTTTTTATTTTTTTATTTTTATATCTATTACGTATAAGAAATTCACAAGATCAAATTGCTTAAATCGTGAACCAAAACCGCAATCTATCTATTATATATATTTAAAGCAGACCCCCGAATGTCACCTCATTCTATTTCATCCACCTATACAAAAATTTCCCACATCAGCCAAAAAGCTGATGTGGATCTCTCCTCCTTTCTCCCCTCTCAATCATGCTCTCAATGCCTAATCTGCTTCAATCATACCTCTCAATAATAATATTATTTATAATAAATTTATTAAAAAATATATTTACAATTATTTATAATAAATTTATCAATTATTTACAATTTGATAATAATTTATAATTTATATTATTATCAAATTACTTTATAAGTTATTTTATAATAAATTTATAAATTATTTTATAATATTATAGTCATTTACCAATGGTAATAATTTATAATAAATTTATAAATTATAAAATTATTTTACAATTATTTATAATAAATTTATAATTTATAAATTATTTTACATTTTTGATAAATAATTTATAATTATTATTTATTATTAAATTATTTTATAAGTTACTTATAATAAATTTATAATTATTTTATAATAAATTTATAATTAGTTTATAATATTATTAGTTATTTACCGATGTAATAATTTATATTATTAGTCATTAAATTCAATGGAAACAAAACCACATAATAACTCATAAATATCGGACATAAATATACTCCTTTCATAACATTTATATTATTCCACTTATGGTGAATAAGATTTTATACGTTAAAAATTCAATTACTCATTAATGGCAATCCATTATAATTTCTTTCAATTTATGTCAATCCATTTCTTAGTAACATTTTATACAATAAAAATATATATTCTATTTGACAAAAATACACAAATTTATAAAAAATAATCATAAATAAGAAATATATGAAAAATATTAAACAATTACTTCCAATTATTAAAATACACAAAATTTATTTAAATTATAATATATGAATATAGTAAAAAATAAATCAACAAAATTTAATATATATATGTGTTTTGGAAAAATATGTTAACACTTAATTTTTATCAATAAATTATAATATTTATAATTGAATGCTATTTTTTATTTTAATTTTCTTATTATAATGATTAAAATTCAATTATATATTTTTACAATACTCCAATTATTAAAATTACACAAATTTATTTAAAATTAATAATATATTAATATATTAAAAATATAATCAACAAAAGTTTACTATATATATGTGTTTTTGGAAAAATATGTAAAGCACTAAATTTTTATCAAATTAAATTATATGATTTATAATTGAATGCTATTTTTTATTTTAATTTTCTTATTATAATGAATAATATTGAATGTTAAAAAATAAATGAAATTTTAAGTATTGCATAAAATTTAAATTATTTTTAAATAAAATTTAGTTTTTGGTACATATCACATAACTATAACTAAATTGCACACAAGCATTAGTTAAAAAACTTTGCAATACCTAAAATTGATTTAAAGTATATGTAAATCTTTAATAAAATTAATTTCTACAAACTCTTGATTAAATTATTCAATAATTTTTTTTATACAACAACTTTTCATGCTCTCGCAATTGAAAAAATCATACTATAATAAACAAATAAATTTAGACTACGCTATAATATAATTCAACATTAACATTTTTTAAAATAAAAAATATTAAATAGTCAATCATATTTTTAAATTTTTATATCTTATTTTTGGTATGTATTTTACATTTTTATTCATCAAATAAATACAAGTACCATTATATGTTGAAAAATAAATTAATAATCAAATACAATGAGTCAAACAATTATCCTATATAATAAGTTATCATACGAATTTTACAAAATAATTTTAAAAATTAAATTAGATGATTGTGGTAAACAGATTTTCCTCATTTTAAATTTCCTAATCATATTCAATTATTACAAATCAATAAAGTAATATTATAAGTTTACTATATTTATAATACATAAAATATTACTTATAAAACTTATAAAATTATTTTACAATTTGATAATAATTTATAATTTATATTATTATCAATTATTTTATAAGTTCTTTATAATAAATTTATAAACTATTTTATGATATTATTTTACAATATTATTAGTCATTTATCAATGGTAATAATTTATATTATTAGTCTTTAAATTCAATAAAAAAACTACCGAATCACTCATAAATATCGACATAAATGTTCTTTATTTAATCTTCCTTTTATGAACAATTATATTATCTCATATCAATGTTATTACAATATGAATTATTTTTTCTATGAAATTTAAATATTTCATGGACTAACTTGTCAATAAACAGTCCATGCGTAATTATAATACTCACAATTTTGTCTTAAGATCACAAATTTTCTTTGGCAAATTTGTCTTTAGTAAGATGACGTGAAATCAACATTAATAAACCATATATTCAGTTGAAGTTCCGCATCAAAATATCTAACTACAAAAATATATTGAATATTATTTGAATTGATATTTTATAATTTCAATGATGTATTTGTCAATTTATAAAATTCAAGAACTAATTTGACTGACGTTTGCAATTCAAGTGCCAATTACCTATTCAGTCAACAAATTTTTTGATGGATACCCTTTTGAGCGTTTACTTACAATGTACACCTTCAATAAGATAAAAAAGAAAGTAATGTAATAGTTGTAATATGTTGATAATGTAATAAAAAAATATAAAATTTTAAATAAATGTTGAAATATATAAAATTTATATGTATGGTTAATTTATTACAAAAGACTTTAATAAAGAGTATGAGTCCTAAAGTGGACAACAACAATATTACCCGTAACAAATAAAGAAAGATTAAGGATGATTTAATCACCGATAGAAAGTATCATTAAACACAAACCTGTCAAACAATTGATAACGAATGACCAATACAATGTATCAAAGCTTTCTTAATTTTGTGGTTAACTTAATGTATCTCTTTTATTTAACTTTTTTTTCGATATACTTTAATTTTTAAATTTATATACTAAAATGTCATTTTTTTTTTTTACTTTTAATGTAACACTTAGTTACGTGGAGATAAAAACTGAGGTAATAATGGAAAAAAAATTCAAAATTATATAAGAGAATAAAGTACTGTAATAAATAATGAATTGTTCGAAAGTAGTAATGTTATGAAATCTCAAAATAAATCCTTACAACTGAAAAATATTAATAATTAAAATATCCAAAACTGAGCAAATAGTAATCTAATCCCCAAATAAAGTACAATTATGTCTACTTATTCTTGATCTACTAATCTAATATAAGGAAATCACTATTTTCAAAGGAGTAGGACTTCTAAACTCTCGACGTCTTGAACGGTCTTAGTATCTGAAAACAATACTGTAATGACATACTAAATCTCAGTGAATAATACACACAATTTTAAGACAAATATTGTTCTCAGCTGGAAGGTAACTGGAAAAGTCGATCATGCACCCGCCTTGTTCCAAAAATATTCTTTAGGAATATTCATGATATAACTAAAAAATTTCTATAATAACCAATTACTTCCAATAATTAATAAAAAAATCATAAATTAAATTAACAATAATCCACATCTATCATAATCAAATAAATCCAATACACACATTTATTCTGTAGGCAGTAAATCAATCAATTCAATGATGTATCATCGTTATATGAAATATACACTACTTCCGCGAAGTAAGTATTATCTCATCATGTGGAGCATCAACTCATCCAATGTGGAGTTACAAGACTCATTCGTGTGGAGTTTGTATTTCATCTCATTGTGGAGTTTAAAGTTCATCTATATGTGGGGTACAAGATCCATCCGTGTGGAGTTTACACCTCATCTCTTATGAAGTTTAAAAACTCATCTATATATATGGTACAAGACTAATCTGTGTGGAGTTTAAACTTCATCTCTTTGAGAAGTTTTACTACTCATCCATGTAGAGTTTAAACCTCATCGCTTTGTGAAGTTTAATACTCATCTATTTGTGGGGTACAAGACCCATCCGTGTGGAGTTTAAACCATATATCTTTGTGAAATTTAATACTCATCCATGTGGAGTTTAAACTTCATCTCTTTGTGAAGTTTAATACTAATCTATACGTGGGTTACAAGACCCATCCGTGTGGAGTTTAAACCTCATCTCTTTGTGAAGTTTAAAACTCATCTATATATGAGGTATAAGACCCATTCGTGTGAAGTTTAAACCTCATCTCTGTGTCTGTGTGAAGTTTAATACTCATCCATGTGGAGTTTAAACCTCATCTCTTTGTGAAGTTTAATACTCATCCATATGTGGGTACAAGATTCAACCGTGTGAAGTTTAATAATGGAGTTTAAACCCATCTCTTTGTGAAGTTTAATACTCATCTAGTGGGGTACAAGACCCAGAGTTTAAACCTATTTCTTTGTGAAGTTTAATACTCATCCACGTGGAGTTTAAACCTCATTTCTTTGTGAAGTTTTAATACTCATCTCCAACAAACACAATCAAAATCATTCATATTTTAATAATTGTATTCGTAAAATCATATTTATATATAATATTTCATTTAAATATATATAACAACAATTATTCAAGAAAATATAATAAATAATCTTTTTAAGAAGTATATATTCAAACAGTCATAAAAAACAGTGATTTAACAAATATGAATAAATAAATCAATTTATGAATCTATTATTACAATTCATAAAATCTCAATTTTAATAGAGTTAGGTTCTTGACAAAAATATATTTTTATAAGAAAATACTAATCAAAATATCTAGCTCCTGGCATATATAGTTCTCTCTATTGAGTTTTTTATAATTAATATATATAAAAGATAGTTTGACTAGGTATCCTATATTTGCTCCTCTAAACTCTTGGTTGTTACAAATAAAATGAATACATATTGAATTAATATAGATTGTGTGTTTGGTTTTGTTTGACTCCATAATAATAGAAATAATAGACAATTAGGTATCAGAAGTTTGTTACAATGTTTTATTATCTATTTCACATAAACCATTAACAAACAAAACAAACTTCCTATTATTACATTCTCAAATAAATAACAAACTTACTAATGTTATCTTATTTAAGCAAATTAGTTGTTGATATAATAGTTAAATAATAATAATAATAATAATAATAATAATAATAATAAATAATATAATATAATCATAATAGTCTATAAATTAGAATATTAAAATTTAATTATTTTTAATCCTTAATTTATGATATTACATTAAAAACTTGCAAGATAGACATGTGCTGTATTATTTATTTTTTAATAAATGCTAAATTATAACCAATTTCATCCCTAATTGATGTTAACTTTATTATATAAATATAAATTAACATATATAGTTGTTTAAAAATAAAATAAGACGTTAAAAATAAAATGAATAAATTATATTCTAAGTGGATTATTATCGATAACTCATATCGTCGAAGCATAAAGTTGATCCTAAAGACTGTGGCTAATATGAGGGCTAAATATGAGGGATGAAGTTGAGATAAAATAGATAAAATTAGTTATAAAATAGGATGTAGTTGCTTATTTTTATTATATATTATAATAAGTTTTTTTAGCACATTTATCAATGCATTTAAAAAATATTTTTTTCTTCATTTAAGAATATTTTATTTAATTTATTAAATATACTATAATTAATTCAATTAATATTTAGGTATTAATTACAAAATATTATAATATAAACGTTAATCCCTATTTTACGTTATTTTGAAAGTTAAATATAAAAAATTTAAAGATTATAAAAAAAAGTTTAAAAAAAATATAGTTGAAAAAGAAAATCTTTCGAAGCAAGTAAATAGGTAACAATGTTGACTTGCAGCTGACCTGGTGTGCATTGAAAGACCATTAAATAATTTAGTTTTAAATTGATAAGGTATTGCATAGGCGCTCAAATATCCCACACAATCAAAAAAGATATAAATACACGAGAATTCAATAATTAAACAGTAAAATATTAATACAATCTGCGTTCTTCCCATGTGTAGTCGCATTCAACTCAACCTCCAAATTCAAGGTTTTCCTTTTTCGTTTTTTCTGTTATTCTTACTTTCAAATATTTATAAATCACCTAATTAGTTACCATCACATTAAGTTCTATTTGTTGTTTCAATATTTCATAGCTTTCTAATTAGATTTGTTCTCTCTCTTTTTTCTTTTTTTTTTTTATCTATAGGTATAAGAATTCACAAGAATCAAATTGTTTAATCTTGAACCAAAACCGCAATTGATATAGTTGGGATTCAATTGGTTGAATTGTGTTGATCTTTCTTGGCTATGGATGAAATGTTTTGTAGTACTATTGTAGTCTGAGTGAGTAGAGAGGAGATATAGCATTGAAAATGCATTGGCAATTTATCCAGAAAATGATGTGAATCGATGGGAGAAAATTGCAGCCGATGTTCCAGGAAAACTTTACAAGAGATTAAATATCACTATGGGTTTTGGTTTATGATATTAACCTCATTGAATCTGGTTTTGTCATTCTGCGTGTTATAAGCTTTTTCCAGAGAGGTCCAAGAATCCTGCTGCTGCAAAAAGAATCTAAGGGTTCAAAATATGATCATGAACGAGCAGGGTATTTTGGACAGAAGAGGAACACAAGTAAGTTTCATCTTTGCTTGTGTTTTGGAGATTAAATGATTAAATTATTATAGTATATATTATTATTATATTATTGTTTCTAAGTATTTTCAAATTGGTTGAACAGGTTATTATGAAGGCTTACATAGTATGGACAGGGCAACTGGCGAGGTATATCAAGGAACTATGTGGTGACGAGAACACCTACACAAGTAGCAAGCCATGCTCAGAAATACTATCTTCGTTGAAGTCAATGAATGAGACGAAAAAAGAAGGCGTCCAGCATACACGATATCACCCATGTGCAAAACGGAGAAATTTCAGCACCTCAAGGACCAACTATTGGTCAAGCAAACGATTCTCCAGCCACTTCAAACCAAACGCTGAATATATGCTGCTCCTGTGATCGGACAACCTATGGGAGGACCCATTGTATATGCAATTGGCACCCAGTGACATCCTATAGAAGACCTAACTGTATCTGCAATTGGCACCCCGTGAATCTTCCTGCTCTGGACACATGAGCAATTTTGCACCCCATTGAATATTTCCTGGACAGATGACTTATGCGTTTGGCCGGTTCCGGGACAGTTATTCCAGTTGAACCAAGGACTTGGGTCCCATGCAACATCCATATACTCACCATGAGTGCTGATCAGAGGAATAGGGTACATAGATACAGACATACAGCAGATTAGAGGAACAGTACATATATATAGGCATTAGCTTATAATTTTTGTATATTCCCTCATAGTTTTTTAAGGGTTATATATTCATACACTTTTATGCCCAATCAATTATATTTCAATAAGTTTTTGATTAACTTATTTGGATGCATCAGAAGAACTATTGAGTAAGTAATTTGGTCCCTCTATGGTTTACATGTATATAGTAGTGATATTTGCGAGTGAGAGTTTTTATTGACCGTATATTAAAATTAAATTTTATATTATTATTACTATTATTATGTTATTTATTATTTTATTATTATTATTAATTATTATCTTTATCTCTTGATTTGGTAAGAAATAAACTCCATATCTATCTGATGTGTCATCATGGATGCATGATATATATTAGAGGGCATATGTCATTTTATTTAGATTATTATAAAGTGAATGACATCTCTCTTTATAAATTTATTTTTAAGTTTTATTTTATTTCAATATGACACTTAAGTTTTTTTTCCCAATAGTTGTTTCATAATTTGTAATATGTATTTTGGTCTTTTCTAAATAGTTAGGAATAATTTACACACTAAATAATTGCCAATAAAACGATGAAACATTCAATTTTTCTTTTCTTCCAATAAAACTTTTGAGTTAACATTGGGATTTTGACAAACATATTCATGAATTTGGATTTGGTACATTCAATAACACCACATTAAATGCAGTTAAGTTGAGATCGGATAGTCAAATCTCAAGCACAAACTTATAATAGCAATATCCCATTTTCAAATTAACCAGAGCTGTCATAGGACATAATGTGATTTGGACTGTGGTGTAAAAACCATAACGTTCTCCGTTTTGAACAATTAGTGAAAAATCTCACAACTGTGGAGAACTTGACGTAACCCAATTTGGGTGAACCAGGATAAATCTCGGCGCAATATCTCTTCCCTTATCTCCATTATTTATAGTCTTGTGATCATCAAAATTAAATGATAAGTTAATTATGTGTTTTTAACTAACAAGAACATTATCCGTTTTGTTTTCATACAAGAACTTCTCCATTGTGTTTCAATAACCAAGATTAATTTGAGTTAAATTTAAGTGTTAACTGTAAATTTTTAGAAAAGTGATTTACAATTCAAACTGTCAGTTCTTGTAAATTGACATTGCTACTTTCACCATCTAGAGATCAAACTCGAGGACCTTAATATTGGAGCGCTAAAGACATCCACCACAACTTAAGGTCACATTCTAACAAAGAGAAATAGTTATTATAAATATGTGATCTCCACAACAAAGATAGAGATAAAATTCACATAAGCTGCATCATGGATACAAGAGAAACACTGACATTTGGGTTAAGAGTAAAACATAACTACATATTTTAGAAATGAGAAGAGTTAAAAATATTAATCTTACTCGTGTAAGGAAGAGAGTATAAGAGAAATGAGAAGGATACGATGGAGGATGAGATGAAAGGACATGAGAATAAAAAGAGATGAAGAAAAAAACATAGATGAAGAGAGAAAATAGATGAAAGGAATACGGAAATGAGAATCTATAGATATACTCATATGGTAGGAAAGCCGGCTTCTCTTGCTAAAAAATTTCACTAAAAAGTCTAATCAATCTATTTTAGAAATCAATCCATTAAAATTAAGAGTTTTCGATACACAGACTTTTTATAAGTTGTAAAAAAGTTGATTGAATACCAATATATTTCACATGTTGTTTAAAAATTCAAACATAAATTGGATATCAAATACTTTTATTTTTATATATTAAGTATTATTAAATACCTCAACTTTTTCATCACAAAATTTACTTTTAAAACCTTTCAATCGTAATTGAATACACACTATTTAATTAAATATTTATTTCATATATGACAAGGAGAAAAAGTAATTGCTCAAAAGGGAAGAAAATAAATCATAGTAAATATAAAAACTAAAATCTAAAATAGAAAAAAATAGACAATTGATTTTATTTGATATTCAGATGTTTCGAATTATATATTTTAGTTTATAGTATCACTATCTCGTCTAATAAAAACGTTAACTATTGTAATTGTTTTGTATGTAACATATATATTAAAATTAATAGAACTTCTTTAATTATAAATTCTTTCAACCACGGTGCACAATTTAATAAATTAAAAAATAATAAATAATTATAATTTTTATGAGGGAGATAATATAAAGTAAAAATAAAATATATTTTTAGAAAATAATATATTAACTAATTAATAAATAAAAGAAATTTATAATATTTTACTTATATTATATAAATGTAAATTACAACGGCATAAAGAAAATAACAACTTAAAACTTGGTTATAATTTAAAAAGTTAAGTTTGAATGATAATATTTAAAGTGAAATTTAATTAATAGTGACGTTGTTTAAATAGGCTAGTAATATTTTCTTAGTGCAAATATTAAAATTATTTACAAGAAAATTATTGTCTATTTGTTTATAGATCTTGTTTAAAATTGTTATACCTTAATAAAGTTCTATGTGTAAGTTGTGTAAAAATTAGAAGAATTAAATATAGACGAATAAATTTATTGATAAATAATAATTTTATTTAAATTTCTGAATATGAAAATATATTAATTTATTGAAAGAAAGGTAATAATAATCCTTCGCCGTGATTACAAATGTGTGGTAGGATGTTAATAGGATGAAAAGATAGAAGTAAATACCGATAGAGAGGAAACATGATGAAGGCAAACCCAAATCTATCTATCGAATAATATAAATAGCATGAAAAAATATTTGTGAGGCAATGCCCTCATTTTGATTTTATGTAAAACCAAAATGTTTAACATAAAATTTACACGGAATAATACTCTTTTAGCAATGAAAGGTAACATGCGGTGTTGTAATAATTCTTGAAAGAAATTAAAAATATTTTAAAGTCTCTAAATTAGGCTTATGTTAATCTTTGTAGTCTGTACATTAACTTGTTTCTAATTTTCTGTTAGTTGTACTTTTTACACATCAAATGTATCTGGCACCATATTTGGCATAAGATGAAATTCTCCTATTCACTTGGAGGGAAATGATGGAAAAGGGAGAGGGAAAGAGAGATAAAAAAATGAAGTGAATAAATAAATCGGTCTATTGTAGCCATAAGTTAAATTGATTTATGAATTTTTGTTAATTTGACAAATATAATATTGAAATCATTAAATATTAATCAAAATAATCTATATTTAAATTTTTATCGTTAGAGTTAATGATCTCACATGTTTATTGAATATGTGATCCATCTGCGTTTATCTCATATCAATGTTATTACAATATGATTAATTTTCTATGAAATTAAATACTTCATGGACTAACTTGTCAATAATCAGTCCATGCGTAATTTATAATAACTCACAATTTTGTCTTTAAGATCACAAATTTCTTTGGCAAATTGTCTCTAGTAAGACGACGTGAAATCAACGTTATTAACCAGTATATCAGTTGAAGTTCCGCATCAAAATATTACTTACAAAACATATTGAAATATTATTTAATTGATATTTATTATTTCAATATGTATTTGTCAATTTACAAATTCAGGAACTAATTTGACTGACGTTGCAAATTCAAGTGCCATTTACCTATTCAACCAACAAATTTTTGATGGATACCCTGAGCGTTTACTTACAATGTACACCTTCAATGAGATAAAAAGAGTAAAGTATGTAATAGTTGTAATATGTTGATAATATAATAAAAAAGATAAAATTTAAATAAATGTTGAAAAATATAAAATTCGTTATATGTAATGATAATTTATACAAAAGACTTAATAAAGAGTAATGAGTCCTAGTGGACAACAACAATATACCCATACAAATAAAGAAAGATTAAGGATGATTTAATCCACGATAGAAAGTATCATTTAAACACAAACCTGTCAAACAATTGATAACGAATGACCAATTAAATGTATCAAAGATTTCTTAATTTTGTGGTTAACTAAATGTATCTCTTTATTAATTTTTTTTTCAATATAATTAATTTTAAATTATATACTAAAATGTCATTTTTTTACTTTAAATGTAACGCTTAGTTACCTGGAGATAAAAACTGAGGTAATAATAGAAAAAAAAATTTAAAATTATATAAGAGGAATAAAGTATGTAATAAAATAATGAATTGTTCGAAAAGAGTAATGTTATGAAATCTCAAAATAAATTCTTACAACGAAAAATCTTTTAATAATTAAATTTTCAAAACTGGGCAAATAGTATCTAATCCCAAATAAAGTACAATTATGTCTACTTATTCTTGATCTACTAATCTAATATAAGGAAATCACTATTTTCAAGGGAGGTAGGACTTCTAACTCTCGACGTCTTGAACGGTCTTAGTATCTGAAAACAATATTGTAATGAGATACTAAATCTCAGTGAATAATACAACACAATTTTAAGACAAGTATTTATCTAGCTGGAGCGGTAACTGGAAAAGTCGATCATGGCACCTGCCTTGTTCCAAAAATATTCTTTAGGAATATTCATGATATAATAAAATTTTCTATAATAACAATTACTTCCAATAATTAATAAAAAATCATCAATTAAATTAACAATAATCCACATCTATCATAATCAAATAAATCCAATACACACATTTATTCTGTAGACAGTAAACAATCAATTCAATGATGTATCATCGTATATGAAGATATACACTACTTCCGCGAAGTGATATTATTCATCGTGGCAGCATCAACTCACCCAGTGGAGTGCAAGAACCACATCGTGGGAGTTTAAATTTCATCTCATGTGGAGTTTAAAGTTCATCTATATGTGGGGTACAAGACCATCCGTGGGAGTTACACGCATCTCTTATGAAGTTAAAACTCATCTATATATGGGGTACAAGACTCATCTGTGTAGTTTAAACTTCATCTCTTTGAGAAGTTTACTACTCATCCATGTTAGAGTTTAAAACCTCATCTCTTGTGAATTTAATACCATCATATGTGAGGTACAAGACCATCCGTGTGGAGTTTAAAACTCATTCTTTGTGAAGTTTAAGACTCATCCATTGAGTTTAAACTTCATCTCTTTGTGAAGTTTAATACTCATCTATAGTGGGTTACAAGACCCATCCGGTGGATAAAACCTCATCTCTTTGTAAGTACCTTACACGGATCATCGATAAGTTGACCTCATCTCTGATTTTAATACTCATCCATGTTGAAAACCTCATTCTTTGTGAAGTATTATGTACACTCATCTATATGTTGGGAGTACAAACCCATCCTTGTAGTTAACACTACAGAAAACCCATTTTGTGGCCAACTTTTATAAATATTTGTGCGAATAAAACCCTCACAAAATAGTGACCGAAAAAGCCCTCACAAATGTCAAAATTGAAATTGGGTCCTTATTTGTGGCTTGAAAAAAGCCCTCACCAAATTTTTAAATATTAAACTTGATTTGTGCTGCCTCAGCCCATCACAAATCCAACATTAGTGATTTTGTGAGGCACTTTGGCAGCCACAAATCCAGTTAAATATTTAAGCGGAATTTTGTGAGGGCTTTTACAATGCAAAAAAAAAATCACAGTTTATTTGTGAGGGCACAAATCCGTCCAAAGGCAACGGTGACCAGTGGCATTTGTGCTGCAAAGGCCGCCACAAATAGGCACGTGGAATTGTGGCCAAAGACCCACACAAAGAGGACCCAAATACATCTGCATTTCTGGGCCTGCTTAGGCCGTCACAAAAGATTTACCGTTGGATTTTCTGGCGCAAAGGCCGCCACAAATTGGACAGTTATTGCGTTGACGTTTCTGGCCGACCAGGCCGTTTCAACGAAACGTGGATGTATTTACCGTTTGCATTAGTGGCTGAATTGAGCCGCCCACAAATATGCTCCACGCGACCCTATATATTATTTTTCTCCACCTCCTCTCAATTTTTCACATCCAACTCTCTCTTAGAAGACCTCATTCTAATACCTTCTCTCTCTCTTTCTCTCGTATCAACAAATTACTCTTAAGCTTCATTAAATTTGGTAAATTAATTATATATATTGTAGTTTAATAATTTATTTTTATTTGATATAACTAATTATGTTTATTGAGTTTTTTATTTATTAAACAGTGCTTGTTAATTATTCGAAGCTTGCAGCATCGTACGTGAGTGAAAGCTTGAAGTCAGACGTACTCGCATCAGTAGTATTTTATATATTATTAATATGTTAAGACTCTTAATAAATATATATATTATTTTTAAAATATAGATTAGTAATATTTATATTTAGATTAGTTTTATAAATTTATTTTTAAAAAAATAGGAATGATGTTGTTTACATATTAATATATGATAAATTAAAGTTTCAAACCACGGTTAAAATATATTGGTTTTAATATAATTATTATTTAAAAAAACATTATTAAAATTGATGATATTATTATTTTTTGTTATAAATAAGTCTTGATTATTAGTATTGATTTTTAAAAAAACATCATTTAAAATTTTATATAGGTTTGTATCAAAGTTATTGATTTTAAAAAAACATTATTAAAATTTATGATATTAATTATTATTTTTTGTTATAAGTACTTGATATTTTATTACATTGTATGTAATATATTGAAGATATGTTTGCAATTAATATAAATATATATACATGCTTTTTTAATGGGTTAGTTTGTGTAGTATTGATACTTTTCTGTTAGTATTGATATTATTTATAGTATTGACATCTATATATATATATAATATATATATATATTGTGATTATATATGACCTCAAATAATCAAATATATCAGTCTTTATCAAAATTTAATGCAATATTACATACACACGGAATTATAATGCGGCATACAAGACTCACTAGGCAATGTAAAAAAGTAAACAAGAAATAAGGATATACAACATGCACCAAGATTATCCTGGTTCATTTGTTCAACTAGATCACCTACATCCAGACTCCTATCAACTCCAACTGAATTTCACTGGTTTTCTCCAATAGAAAGAATTTGGAATACTGTCTTAAGAGTTGTCCAGTCTTCCTCGAAACCTATCTATCTCTCACAGCTATTTCCTATTGCTCACATCCTTCGATCCTTGTCAGAATCATCAGCAGACTCACACAAATCAAAGTACGCTCCTCTTGATGATCCTCTCACCAAGAAGATCGCCACATTTCTAGCTGGGATTTCTACAGTCCGTTTGGTCTTTACAAAGTATTTATTTCAAACAGAATCAGAAGAGAAGTCTTTCATACTTGACACAAATGTGTCTTTTCACGAATCTGGTTATTCAATGATGATTATTGTGAGAACATTGTCTTTTCTCTCACGAATACTTTTCAACCTCTCAAATGATTATGGATAATCTTTTTTGCTTTGATATAAAAAGCAATATCAGATAGTTAAACAATGTATGTGTGATTGTGTTAAATGAGAGTTTATGAGGTCATCATTGTTAATGAGAGAATGATGAAAACAATTATATATATAGTTTCTAAAAAACAACTAATAAATCGATTTGCCAATCGATTCAATAAAGTTATTAAAACAGGTCTAAATCGATTTACCAATCGATTATCGTGTGGTCTTGTTTTTCTTGAATCTTGAAACATACATAAGCCAATCGGATTTGTCATCGATTCTTTAAACAAACTCTTTTCAGTAATTATGTTAAGACTATATGCATCGATTTCATAATAACGATTGCAGGTGTTTGTTCATAAGTAAAAAATCACACCAATCGATTACTTAATCGATTTATTAAGTCTCATAAATCGATTTAACAAATTTATCAGAACGATTTGGCCACAAGCTTAAAGTTCCTGTGATTTCAAAAAGGTTCTTTCAATCGATTTGCAATCGATGTGTGTTAGGACAGTGACTTAGCTATGTTTGATGTAAATCGAGAGTGCCATCGATTTGTTTGTATTTCGCCTTGAAAGTTCTACCTGATATTTAAGTTCAATCTGATTTCCCAACCGATTGCAGCAAACTTAACATGATTGAAATTCTCAGCATAGATTGTCCAATCGATTGTGTTTGTCACAGGTCAGGTTATTTTTCAAATATTATCTACAGCAATGCGATTTGCCAATCGATTACTAGAAATTGGATTCTCACTGTGACTTGATCAATCGATTTGCCAGTCGATTTGGTTCAATCAGTTTTACTTTGTGATGTGTACAATCGATTTGCATCAATCGATTAGCCTGTAAAACAGGGTGCCACTGACTTGTGCAATTTTCATTTCTAATTGTGCCAGTCGATTGCCTAAATCGATTATACAATCACACACATTTATGTTTCCTTACACCCTTGTTATGAAATCGATTCCCAATCGATTTACTCAGTCAATGATCAAACTTTTGTTTGATTTCTTGTGTTCCAAGCAATTTGTATCAAGTGTGTAGGATTGAATTGTTGTTCCTGAAATCTTTGCTCAATTAAAATGTTAGATTTATCATATGATGTATGAACATTGTATGTTTGTTAATTATGTCAAAATTAGGATTCAAAGGACTAAAGTCCAACAATCTCCCCCTTTTGCATAAGTGACAATCATACAATTTTACTTGAGTTGAGCATTTTAAAGACATAATTTTTAACAACATTTCATAGCAATATGTACCATTATCATGAATCATAGAAAACAGAAGTATCAGGGCATCTTAGCATAACAGCATATTCATGCATTTATCAAATTAGATCATTATATACATTAAAAACAATTCATTTACAGTCAATCAGAGCAAAGTCACCAGAGCAATAATAATGCAACAAATATTAGCAGTTATATTTTCTCCCCCTTTTTCAGTTAAGGCAAAAAGGCAGAAAAAAAATTTCTCCCCCTATGTTATAAGAACATAAGCAATGGGGATTGAAATCATAAAAACAGTGTGTATCAAGAGCAATGAAAATCAGAGCAATTAATAGCATATCATAAGGATTAAACAAATGAATTCAGAGAGTATGAGATAAACTTTAGTTCTTATAGATATAGATCAAATGAGTACAACAAGTCATAGCAAAACAGCACAGATCCTAACTCCTAATCTCCTAATCTAGGCTGGTCCTCACTATTATCTAACGGGAGAGCATGAGACCGCTGTATACCCTCAGCAGGTGTCTCCTCAACGTGAGTCTCAGGGTGATCTAGGGAGTTGGGTTAAGGTTCCTCTGCTGCTTGACGACCAATGTCTGTAATGTCTTCAAATGATGACAATTTGATTTCCCAAGTGAGCTTGAATCGCATCCACATCCTGAACAACCGAATTCAAGGATGCATGGAGATCTTAAGTTAGCTTCCATTCTGGATTGTGATTCTAGCATCTTGGCATTGTGTGTCATCTGAGCTTCTATGAATTCCATTATCTTAGCAGCAAAATCAGGAGGGGCTGTGGCAGTGAGGCAAGGTTGAAGTTGTGGTGTGTGGCTGAGGTTGTGCTGGTTCAACAGTAGCCTGAGGTCTTATCCATATACCAATGTAACCTTTTCAATTGCATTTGGTTACAATTGATTCGCCAAATATCAGAGGTGGTTTTTGCAATTCTTCATTAATAAACAAACCTTGAAATGTTTAAGAATCTTGGTAATTTTAGTTGTGGATAGGCAACATAAGCTTGCTCAGCATGTGCCTTAGCACAATCCAATCCAGCTCATCCTGAGCTCCTTTGATAAACCCCATAACAGTAGTAATTGTCCAATTTCTGAACTACTGCATGGTTGCCTGAACGAGTACAAGCATCCTGGTCAGCGTGTACATCAACATCCGATGTTGGACCTTATTTGACCAATATGTAATGAAATGGTTTCACAAAACCATCAATCATCAGGTCCTTTACTGCAGCATGCCTGTCAACGATTCTTCCCAACCTTCGTCAGCCGTATCAGCTAAGAGAACTGCCGTCGCGTAGATTTTCCGTAAAAAGCAATCCTGATTAAGTAGAAAAATCATCAAATGACATAGCATCCTTTTACCTTGACTTGAGCCTTAAAACCTTCTTCTGTCAGCTTAACGTAGAATAAAATTCCCTTATCAAACGTGGATAACTGTCGAGTGTAGAAGATAGAAAGCTTTCAAGACCGTGAAATCGCAGATGATTCTGAAACGTAAAACCGTCAGTATCAACGTATGCAAATCCAAGTTCTACCCTCATGGATTTTTCTCTTCACGAAGTCTGATGTATATAGAAGGTTCTGCATCTTTTTCCTTGGATGCGGGAACTTCTTGGCAGGGGGTGAGGAAACAGGATTTCTTCTTCTCTTTTGTGAAATTACCTTCATGCACAGCCATGAGTTTTTCGTTGGGGGTTCCTTCGCTTTTTAGGCTTCTCTTGAATAGGAGCGGGTGCCTTGCTTGTCTTTGGCAAATTTTATGTGTAGGTATGGTACTCTTTTTGTTAGAGTGGGTGGTGGTGAAGGGGTTTCACTGGTTGAAGATGATGAAGGTGAAGGAGTGCGTGTCTGGGTTTGTTTTACTCGTGCCATACTCGTATATTGAAGTAGATAGATGTAGATTGAGTGTAGATAGCAACAACAAAATAATAATAGCAGAGACAGAAGGATGAAGCAGACAGAGAAAAATTAGTGAATAACTGAAGAAATGTAGTGCAGAAATCGATTGAGAACTGTTCCTATTTAAACCCTTATCGTGTAAATCGATTCCAAATCATTAGGTGTACCGTTCGCTGGTAATGTCAATCGATTTAGTAATTATTACTCATAACGGCTAGTCACAACGGTCATATTTCAAATCGATTCCAAATCGAGATTCCAGTTTTACTTAATCGATGTCCAAATCGATTGTTTAAACGTTGAAAGAAGAACTAGTCGATTTTCCCAATCGACGCTCGGGCAAGTTAAGTTTTTCTTGAACTTTGCATTCTGGGCCAAAGCAATCGATTCCCAAATCGATTTTATAAACCATTTACCATGATGGTAATCTATTTCCAAATCATTTAACTGAAGAAACAACTGCAAACACCAGAAATCCCAAAAAAAATCAAACGATCATTCCTCACTGATCAATATCCCTAGTTTCATCCTATATACATAACTTTCTCTTTGTAGCTTTTGTGAAATCAGCTAACTGTTCGGCAGTGTTAACATAACTCAAGCTTAATGATTCCATTTTGAAATGATCTCTTATAAAATGAATGCTTACTTCAATGTGTTTGGTCCTGGAGTGCATTATGGATTCTTGGTTATACTTATTGCACTTGTGTTATCACACATGATATGTATTGTTCCAAAATCAACACCAAAAGTCCAATAAGTGATGTTCATCCAAAGTATCTGAGCACAACAGCTCCCAACTGCAATATATTCAGCTTCAGCAGTTGATAAGCGATGCTTGTCCTGTTTCTTACTAAACCATGACACAAGAGAGTTTCCAAGTAAATGACAAGTTCCTGAGGTACTTTTCTGTCGAGTTTACATCCGGCAAAGTCTGAATCTGAGTAACCAACTAAAGTACAAGTTGATCCTTTTGGATACCACAATCCAAGACTCTTAGTTCCTACCAAGTATCTGAAAATTCTCTTAACTGCACTGAAGTGAGATTCCTTTGGATTTGATGATACCTTGCACACATACAAACACTGAACATGATGTCTGGTCGGCTTGCTGTAAGGTAGAGCAGAGATCCTATCATACACGAAATCTAGTAAACATCTACAGGTTTACCTTTCTCATCTTGGTCTAAGAAATTTCCTTGACTTCATGGTGTATCAATGGATTTAAGATTTTCAAAGTTAAATTTCTTTATCAATCAAACAGTATTTAGATTGACTAATGAAAATGCCTTGCTTGCTTTGGTTAATTTGAAATCCCAAGAAAATATGACAGTTTCACCATCATTGACATTTCAAATTTACCTTTCATCAAATTTTCAAATTCTTTGCACAATTTATTATTTGTAGATCCAAATATTATGTCATCAACATATACTTGGACAGCAAGATATCATTTCCAAGTAGTTTTGTGAAAAAGGGGTTTGTCAACATTTCCTCTTAAAAAGTTTTGTTGAATAAGGAAATTGCTGAGCTTCTCATACCAAGCTCTTGGAGCTTGTTTTAACCCAGAAGGCCTTTGAGAGCTTTATACACATGATTAGGAAAATCAGGATTTTCAAAAACAGTGTTTGGCTAACAAAAACTTCCTCTTGAAGGTCACCATTGAGAAAGGCACTTTTCACATCCATTTGATAAAGATTAAAGTCCATTATACAAGCATAAGCAATAAAATTCTTATGGCTTCAATCTAGCTACAGGGGCAATAGGTTTCATCAAAATCTATTCCCTCCTCTTGACTATAACCCTTGGCTACTAGTCTAGCTTTGTTCCTTGTTATCACACCATTCTCATCCAACTTGTTTCTGAACACCATCTCTGGTTCCTATGACATGCTTACCCTCTGGCCATAGGGTACTAAACTCCACACCTTGTTTCTCTCAAACTGGTTTAACTCCTCTTGCATAACAAGTATCCACTCACTATCTAACAGGGCTTCCTTAATGTTCTTAGGTTCAATCTGAGATACAAAGGCTGTAAAGTTACAAAACTGACTAAGGTTTCTCCTGTTGCAACACCTTTAGAGATATCGCCTATAATGTTGTCTAAAGGGTGGTTCTGTTGAACTTCCATTCCTTAGGCAACTCACTGGTTTCTATAGGTTCTACAAGGTCTGATCTAGTTGGAGGGTCAGCTATAGGTGTTCTAGTGGGTTCAATTCTACAACTTCGTCCAAAAAAGTCATCAACCTTAGAAGAGTTTTGTTCAAGTTTTTCTGTAAATAATTCATACAACTTTACATGAACTGACTCTTCTATGGTCTTTGTTCTTTTGTTGTAGATTCTATAGGCCTTACTAGTTTGGGAATATCCTAAAAAGATACCTTCATCTGCTTAGGTCAAACTTCCTAGGTGTTCTTTGCCATTGTTCAACACAAAGCACTTACAACCAAAGATTCTAAGTAGGAAAGGTTTGGTTTTCTACCCTTGTAAAGCTCATAGGTGTTTTCATAAGCAGGGCCTAATGAGAACTCTATTGACAACATGAGTGTGTGTACTAATTGCATCTGCCCAAAAGTACTTATGTAGGTTGGAGTCTTAAGCATGTCCTAGCTAAACTCTTCTAGGGATCTATTTTTCCTCTCCACTACCCCATTCTTGCTGTGGTGTCCTAGGGGCAGAATATATGTGGTTGATTCCATGTAGTTCACAATAATTTGAAAAGCATCATTTTGGAATTCACCTCCATGATCACTTTTTATTGAAACAATTTCTGGTCATTCTCATTTTGGAACTAAAGCAGCAATTTCTTAAAAATTGAGAATGTATCACTCTTATGAGCCAGAAATTAAGTCCATGTGAACCTTGAGTAATCATCAACCAGCACATATCCATACAGTTTTCCACCTAAACTCTTAACTTGGGCAGGTCCAAAAAGGTCCATGTGAACTAGCTGCAAAACTCTATTTGTTCTAACCAAATCTATAGAGGGAAAGGGAGTCTTAACCAGTTTACTTTTCTCACATGAATCACACAGTCTATCCTTAGAAAACTTCCTATTTGGTAGACCTAAGACTAGCTGTTTGCTTAACAAGTTTATTCAAATGATTTATATGTATGTGAGCTATTCTTTATGCCATAGCCATGTTTTCATCTGAATTAGACAACAAGCAGCATATAGTACTTGGTACATAATTGAAAACTAACATGTAAATGTTATTAATTCTGTCACAAACTAGCTTTATGTGTTTGTCATCTTTATGCTCAATAATGCAAGATTGTGATGAAAACTTACTTGAAAACCTTTATCACACAGCTGACTTATACTCAACAAGTTTGTGTTTTAATCCTTCAACGTATAACACATTTTTGATTACTGCAGTTGACTCATTACCTATGTCACAATTCCAATAATCTTTCCTCTGTGTTGTCACCATATTTGACAAAGCCTCCTTCCTTTAATGTCAAAGGCACAGGAATTTGGATTTGTCACCTGTCATGTGCTTTGAGCATCCGCTATCTAAATACCATGATGCTTAGTGGATGTCAAGCACACCTGCAACATACAATCAGAATTTTGTTTTAGTCCCAAATTAAATTGGGTCCTGGATGGTTAGTGGTCAAACACAGATTTCTTTTGCTATCAAAACTTGCTTCCATCCTCTATTGGCTAATTTTTTTTAAATTTACAATTTGACACAAAATGTTCCTTTCTGCAACAGAAATGACATTTTGCCATCAAAGGATGAATGTTTTGTTTGGTTTAGTAAGATGTCAATACATACTATTAGCAATAGCAGATTTTTGACCATGTTTGACATTTCTGGTTTGCATATAACCAATACCATATCTGTTTTATTTCTTTTAACATGCATATTTGGTGTATATCCTAAACTTTTCAGATTTTTCATGAACATGTCTTTGATTGCTAAGTATGACATTCGTTTATCTTTACTATTAGCAAACTTCAATAAATCAGATTTTAATGATGCACATTATTCTCAAGTTCAATGCATTTTGCAGATTTGTCCATGTGAATCCTTTTTCAGTTGTTCACATAAATTTTCAATTTCTTTACGGTCATTTTTCATTTGTTCAAGCATTTTCTTTCTGCTTAACAACTGTTTTATGGAATTCACATAATCATCATGCAGCTCATTGAAAGCTTCTTGTAGCTCATCATAGGTTGGATTAGGTTGTTAACTAACCTCATTTTCTGATTCTGAGTCGGTATTTGTCATGAGACACAGATTCGCTTCTTCTTCATCCGAATAGGCAGAGGATTCTTCGTTGTCGTTCCATGCAATATAAGCTTTTCTGGTTTTGGTGACTGGTTCCTTGCCTTTTGGTTTTGTAGCTCTATTTTTGTTCTGCAATTTGTAGCATTCTGACTTTATGTGACCAGTTTTACCACATTCATAGCATGTAATTGTCTTGTTGTCACTAGTCTTAGAGCTAGATGGCTTTCTGAATTTGTTGTCTTTCTTCTTCAGAAATTTCTTAATTTCTTGACAAGCAACCGATCTCAGGCTCTTCAGTCTCACTGCTTGATTCATCTGAGCAGCTTTCTGATTCAGTTTTTTTCGATTGATGGGCTTTGGACTTTCAAGGATAATCCTTTTCTTTTTCCTGCTTTCCAGTTCTGATTCATCCAGCCGATGCAGTTCCATTTCATGTTCCTTAGTTTTCCAAATAGTGTTGCTGCTGTCATCTGCTAGATTCTTTTAGATTCAGCTATAGCAGTTATTTTGGGCTGCCATTCTCTGGTTAGACACTCATAATCTTTCCGATCTGGCTGTTCATTCCTCCACCTGTTTCCCAGTGCATGAAGGTTGTTTATCACGTGTGTAAATCTCGTATGTAGATCACTTATAGATTCATCTTTCTTCTTGTTGAACAATTCGTATTCGTGCATAAGTGTATTTACGCGAGCTCTTTTCACATCTGTGGTTCCTTCATGTGTTTCTTGAAGAATGTCCCACATTTCCTTTGCTGATTGGCAGTTTTATACCCTAAAGAATTCTTTTGCACACAAAGCAGATGTTATAATGTTCTTAGCTTTAGCATTATGACCTACCTTCTTTTTATCGTCCTCAGACCATTCGGCTCTGGGCTTGGGAATCATCGAGTCATTTGTTCCTGCAATCTTGGGAATGTATGGGCCATTTTCAACAGCGTCAAGGATGTCTATGCCACTGGCTTCCAGGAATATCAGCATCATGTGCTTCCAGTACATATAAGCTGTTCCATTGAATGTTGGAGGTCTTGCTAGTGATGCGCCTTCTCCCAGAAAATCAGTTGAGGCCATATTCCTTTTATGAGTTTTACCTCACGAAAAGTCAAGCTCTGATACCAATTGTTGATTATTATGACCTCGAAATAATCAAAATATATCAGTCTTTAATCAAATTAAAGCAATATTACATACACAGCGGAATTATAATGCGGCATACAAGATTAGCAATTAAAAGTAAAAAGTTAAGGGATAGAATGCACCAAGATTTATCCTGGTTCAGTTGTCAACGAGACAACCTACATCCAGTCCTGACGATCCAACTGGATTTCAGCTTTTTCTCCAATAGAAAGAATTGTGAATTGTTTACAGATTGTCCAGTTTCCTCGAAACCTATCTATCTCTCACAATCTCTTTCCTATTGCTCACCCCTTGATCCTTGTTGTCAATCAGCAAACTCACACAAAAATCAAAGTACGGCTCCTTCTTGATGAGCCTCTCACCCAAGAAGATCGCCACCAGTTTCTAGCTGGATTTCTAGCAGTCGTTTTCTTTACAAAGTATTTATTTCAACACAAATAAAAGAAGTCTTCAATCTTGAATCAATGTGTCTTCTCACGAATCTGGTTATTCAATGATGGATTATGAGAACATTGTCTTTTCTCTCAAGAATACTTTTTCAGCTCTCTCAATGATTATGGATAATCTTTTTGGCTTTGATCTGAAAAAGCAATATCAGAATGTTAACAATGTGTTGTATTGTGTTAATGAGAGTTTATGAGTGTTTTATCATTGTTTTTGAGAGAATGATTGAAAAACAGTTTATATAGTTTCTAAAAAACAACTAATAAATCGATTTGCCAATCGATTCATTAAAGTTATAAAACAGGTCTAATCGATTTGCCAAATCGATTATCGCGGGTCTTGTTTTTCTTGAATCTTGAAACTACATAAGCCAATCGATTTGTCAAATCGATTCTTTAAACAAACTCTTTTTCAGTGAAATTATGTTAAGACTTATATGCATCGATTTCATAATCGATTGCAGGTGTTTTGTTCAAAGTAAAAATCACACAATCGATTACTTAATCGATTTATTAAGTCTCATAATCGATTTTTACAAATACTCAGAATCGATTTGGCCACAAGCTCAAAGTTCACTGTGATTTCCAAAAAGGTTCTTTTCAATCGATTTGCCAATCGATTGTGTTCAAGACAGTGACTTAAGCTATTTTGATGTTAATCGACGTGCCAATCGATTTGGTAGTTTTTGCCTGAAAGTTCTTACCTGATGTTTAGTTCAATCGATTTCCCAATCGATTGCAACCAAACTTAACATGATTGAAATTCAACAATAGATTGTCAATCGATTGTGTTTGTCACAGGGTCAAGTTATTTTTTTCAAATATTATCTAAGCAATCGATTTGCCAATCGATTACCTAGAAATTGGATTCTCACTGTGACTTGATCAATCGATTCACCAGTCGATTGGTTTCAATCAGTTTTACTTTGTGATGTGTACAATCGATTTGCCAATCGATTAGCCTGTAAAATGCAGGGGTGCCACTGACTTGTGCAATTTTCATTTCTAATTGTGCCAGTCGATTGCCTAAATCGATTATACAATCACAAACAGTTATGTTTCCTTACACCCTTGTTATGAAATCGATTTCCCAATCGATTTACTCAGTCAACGATCAACTTTTGATGATTTCTTGTGTTCCAACAATTGTATCAAGTTTGTAGGATTGAATTGTTGTTCCTGAAATCTTGCTCAATTTAAAATGTTGATATCATATGATGTATGAAACATTGTAATGTTTGTTAATTATGTCAAAATTAGGATTCAAAAGGACTAAAGTCCAACACTACTTTCCGTTTCCGTGTTAGAATTTCAAAACTTGCCATTGTTTTGTTCAAAATTACGAATTTCGATTCCATTTAGTCAGGTGGTACGAAAATCACCCGAAATGTCCAGATGAAATCGAGGACCAGGAGACTCTTATAGCATTATTCTTCTAAATTTATAATTGTGTTTCGGGTTCCGCGTCACAATTCTTATACAAGCCATCGCCTGTTCCGAAAGTTCATATTTCGGTCAATTTTTGTCGAGTGGTACGAAAATCGCCCGAAAAGTCCAAATGAAATAGAGGACCGGGAAACCCTTATTGCATTCTTCTCCTAAATTTATAAGGCTCTCCTGGTCCTCAATTTCATCTGGACTTTTCCGCCAATTTTCGTACCACCTGACTAAAATAGACCGAAATTCGTATTTTCAAACAAGACAATGGCTATTGTTGGAAATCTGATGCCGAAACCGAAACATAGATATAAATTTAGAAGAAGAATGCTATAAGGGACTCTTGGTCCTCGATTTCATATGGACTTCTTGGGCGAGTTTCGTACCCCTCGACAAAAATGGACCAAAATCTTTATTTTTGGACTAAACGATGGCTAGTGTTTGAAATCTGACGCAGAACCCGAAACGCTGTTATATATTTAGGAGAAGAATTCTATAAGGGTCTCTTGGTCCTCGATTTCATCTGGACATTTCGGCGATTTTCGTACTACCCGACTAAAATGGACCGAAATCCATATTTTAGAACAAGACGATGAGTGTTGTTTGAAATCTGAGGCAAAACCCGAAACACATTTATAAATGTAGGATAAAAATGCTATAAGAGTCTCCTGGTCCTCGATTTCATCTGGACATTTTCAGCGATTTTCGTACCACCAGTCGAAATTCGACCGATATATGTGTTTTTGAACAAAACGATGGCTAGTGTTTGAAATCTGATGCGGAACCCGAATCACATTTACAAATTTAGAAGAAGAATGCTATAAGTGTCTCTCGGTCCTCGATTTCCTCTGGACTTTTCGGGGGATTTTCGTATCCCTTTACAAAAATGGACCAAAAATCTGCTATTTATGGGACCAGACGATGGCCTAGCTGTTATGAAATCTGACGCAAAACCCGAACACACAATTTATAAATTTAGGAGAAGAATGTTATAAGGTCTCTTGGTCCTCTCATTTCATTGGACATTTCATGGATTTGTGTACTATCTGACTAAAATGGATTGAATCCGTAATTTTCGAACAAAGATGATGGCTAGTGTTCGAAATCTGGTGCGCGAATAGAAACAAAGTTATAAATTTAGAAGAAGATCTATAAGAGACCTCGGTCCTCAATTTCATGCTGAACATTTCGGGCGAGTTTCAGTACCTCGACCAAAATTGACCCAAATCTGTATTTTCAAACCAACGACACATGGCTTAGTGTGTCCTTGTGAATCTGACGCAGAACCCGAAACACCTGTTAAGATATTTAGGAAAGAATGTTAAAAGGGTACTCACGTCCTCGATCTTCATCTTGAAACTTTTTTGGCGGCGAGTTTAGTACCACCTGCAAAAATGGAATCCAAATTCGCTATTTTCAAATAAGACGATGGATAGTGTTTGAAAATTGACGTGGAACCCGAAATACAGTTATAAATTTAGGAGAAGAATGCTATATGTGTCTCCTGGTCCTCAATTTCATCTGGACATTTTAGACGATTTTCGTACCACCAAACTAAAATCAACCGATATCCCTATTTTTGAACACGATGATGGCTATTGTTTGAAATGTGACGCGGAAACTGAAACACATTTATAAATTTAGAAGAAGAATGCTTTAAGGGTTTCTCAGTCCTCGATTTCATCTGGACTTTTTGGGCGATTTTCGTACCACCTGACAAAAATGGACCGAAATCCGTATTTTCGAACAAGATGATGGATAATGTTTGAAAACTGACGCGGAACCTGAAATGCAGTTATAAAATTAGGAGAAGAATGCTATAAGATCTTCTGGTCCTCGATTTTGATCTAGACTATTTTGGCGATTTTCGTACCACACGACAAAAATGGACCAAAATCCGTATTTTCGAACAAGATGATGTCTAGTGTTTGAAATCTGACGCATAACGCGAAACACTGTTATATATTCAGGAGAAGAATGTTGTAAGGCTCTCTCGGTCCTCGATTTCACTTGGACATTATAGGCAAATTTAGTGCCACCCGACTAAAATGGACCAACATACGTATTTTCAAACAAGATGATGGCTAGTGTTTGAAATCTGACGCGGAACCTGTAACACATT
Source organism: Cicer echinospermum (assembly GCA_002896215.2). NCBI lineage: Eukaryota > Viridiplantae > Streptophyta > Magnoliopsida > Fabales > Fabaceae > Cicer > Cicer echinospermum. The sequence continues at coordinate 12,346,209 of PGTU02000004.1, forward strand.
TATAAATATAGAAGAAGAATGCTATAAGGGTCTCTCGGTCTTTGATTTTATCTGGACTTTTCAGGCGATTTTCGTACCCCTCGATAAAGATGGACCAATATATGTATTTGACGCGGAACCTATAATACTATTTTTAATTTAGAAGAAGAATACTATAAGAGCTTCCCGATCCTCGATCTCATCTGGACTTTTCGGTCAATTTCGTACCACCCAACAAAAATGGAAAGAAATATGTTTTTTCGATCAAGATGATGGCTAGTGTTTGAAATCTGCATTGTTAAGATATTATCAGGACTTTTGGAACACATTTACAAAATTAGGAGAAGAACTCTATAAGGGTCTCTCGGTCGTCGATTTCATCTGGTCTTTTCTTGCGATTTTCGTATCCCTCGACAAAAATGAACCAAAATCTATATTTTCGGACCAGACGATGTCTAGTGTTTGAAATCTGATCCGGAATCCGAAATACAGTTATATATTTAGGAGAAGAATGCTATAAGGGTTTCCTGGTCCTCGATTTCATCTAGACTTTTCAGGTGATTATCTTACCCCTCGACAAAAAAGGACTGTAATCTATATTTTCAGACCAGACGATGGCAAGTGTTTGAAATCTGCCGCAGAAACTAAAAACCATTAATAATTTTTGGAGAAGAATGTTATCAGGGTCTCCCAGTCCTTGATTTCATCTGGACCTTTTGGGTGATTTTTGTACCACCCGACAAAAAATGGACCGAAATCCGTATTTTCAAACAAGATGATTGCTAGTGTTTGAAATCTGACACAGAACCTGAAATTCAGTTATAAATTTAGGAAAAAGAATGCTATAAGAGTCTCCCGGCTCGATTTCATCTGGGCTTCTCAGCGATTTTCGTACCACCCAAAAAAAAAATGGACTGAAATCCTTAATTTTCGAACAAGACAATTGCTAGTGTTTGAAATCTGAGGCGGGAAACCGAAACTCAGTTATAAATTTAGGATTAGAATTGCTATAAGGTCTCGTGGTCCTAGTTTCATCTGGTCTTTTCGGGGCGGATTTTCGTCACACCTGACAAAAATATACCGGGAAATTCGTATTTTCGGACCAGACGATGGCTAGTGTTTGAAATCTAGCGCGAACCCGAACACAATTATAAATTTTGGAGAAAATTGCTATAAGGGTCTCTCGGTCCTCGATTTCATTCTGGAACTTTTCAGGAGATTTTTCGTAACCCTCGACAAAAATGGACTAAAATCTATATTTCTCCGGAACACACTTTGGCTAGTGTTTGAAATTTAGCGCGGAACTCGAAACACAGTTATAAATTTTTGGAGAAGAATGCTATAAGGGTATCTCTGTCCTCGATTTCATCTGGACATTTCGAGTAATTTTCATATGATCCAACTAAAATGGACCGAAATCCGTATTTTCGAAAAAGACTATGGCTAGTGTTTGTAATATGACGCGGAACCCGTAACCCAGTTATAAATTTTTGAGAAGAAGGATATAAGGGTCTCCCGGTCCTAGATTTCATCTACACTTTTTGGGTGATTTTTGTACCACCCTACTAAAATGGACTGAAATCGATATTTTTGAACAAGACTATAGTTAGTTATTAAAATCTGATGCGGAACCCAAAAAATAGTTATAAATTTAGAAGAAGAATTCTATAAGTGTCTCTCAGTCTTCAATTTGATCTGGAATTTTTGGGTGATTTTCGTACCCCTTGACAAAAATGGATCGAAATATGCATTTTCGGGTCAGACGATGGCTAGTGTTTGATATCTGACGCAAAACCCGAAACACTGTTATATATTAAGATGAAGAATGCTTTAAGGTTCTCCAGGTCCTCGATTTCATCTGGATTTTTCAGGCGATTTTCGTAGCACCCGACTAAAATGGAACGAAATTCGTATTTTCGAACAAGACGATGGCTTGTGTTGGTATTTTGACGCAGAACCCAATACATAGTTAAAAATTTAGATGAAGAATGTTATTTTGGGAAATTTTCGTACCCCTCGACAAAAATGGACAAAAATAGACGATGGCTAGTGTTTGAAATCTGACCCTAAATGAGAAATCTGACCCCAAATTTATAACTGTGTTTTGGGTTTCGCGTCAAATTTCACGCAATAACCCTCGTTTGGTCCGAAAATACAGATTTTGGTCCATTTTTGTCGAGGGGTACGAAACTCGCGCGAATTGTTTAGATGAAATCGAGGACCGGGAGACACTTATAGAATTCTTCTCCTAAATATATAACTGTGTTTCGGATTCAGCATTAGATTTTAAACACTAGCCATCGTCTGGTCCGAAAATACATATTTTGATCCATTTTTGTAGAGGTATACGAAAATCTCCCGAAAAGTCCAAATGAAATCGACGACTGAGAGACCCTTAAAGCATTCTTCTTCTAAATTTGTAATTGTGTTTCGGGTTCCGCTTCAGATTTCAAACACTAGCCATCATTTTGTTCAAAAGCCCGAAAATCGATCTAATTTAGTCGGGTGGTACGAAAATCGCCAAAAATATCCATATGAAATCGAGGACCAGGAGACTCTTATAGCATTCTTCTCCTAAATTTATAAATGTGTTTCTGGTTCCGCGTCAAATTTCAAACACTAGCCATCGTCTTGTTCGAAAATACGGATTTTGGTCCATTTTTGTCGAGTATTACGAAAATCACGAAAAGTCCAGATGAAATTGAGGATTGAGATACCCTTATAGCATTCTTCTCCTAATATCTAATATTGTTTTTTGGTTCTGCATCCGATTTCAAACCATTAAGCTGGGGAGTTTTAGGAGGTTTAGAAGAAAAATAAGAAGTTTCTGAAGAAGAATGTTAAAAGGGTCTCTTGGTCCTCGATTTCATCTAGATATTTGGGCGATTTCTTACCAACCTCTTTAAAAATGGACCAAAATCTGTATTTTAGGACTAGGCGATGGCTAGTGTTTGAAATCTGATGTAGAACCCGTAATACTGTTATATATTTAGGAAAAAAATTATATAAGGGTTTCCTTGTCCTCGATTTCATCTAGACTATTCGGGAGATTTTGGTATAAAAAATGAACCGAAATTCGTATTTTCGAACAAGACGGTGGATAGTGTTTGAAATCTTACGCGGAACCCGAAACACACTTAAAAATTTAGGAGAAGAATGCTATAAAAGTCTTCTGGTCCTCGATTTCATCTAGTATTTTCGGGTGATTTTCGTACCACTCGAATAAAATCGACCCAAATTCATATTTTTGAACAAAACAATGGCTAGTGTCTGAAATCCGACATGGAACTGGGAACACATTCATAAATTTAAGAGAAGACTGCTATGATCCTCGATTTCATCTGAGCTTTTCAGGCGATTTTCTTACCTCTTGATAAAAAATGACCGAAATCTATATATTCGAACCAAATGATGGCAAGTGTTTGAAATCTGGCGCGGAATCTAAAAACCCAATAATAAATTTTGGAGAAGAATGATATCAGGTCTCTCGGTCCTAAATTTCATCTGGACTTTTCGGACAATTTTTCTACCACCCAACAAAAAATGGACCGAAATCCGTATTGTCGAACAAGATGATTGCTGATTGCTAGTATTTGAAATCTGGCGCAAAACCCGATATACAGTTATAAATTTTGGTGAAGAATGCTACAAGGGTCTCCCGGTCATCGATTTCATTTGGAATTCTCGGGCAATTTTCATACGATCCAACTAAAATGGATCGAAATCCGTATTTTCGAAAAAAAGACTATGGCTAGTGTTTGAAATCTGACGTGGAGCCCAAAACAAAATTATAAATTTTGGGGAAGAATGATATAAGGGTCTCCTGGTCCTAGATTCCATTTGGACTTTTTTGGCGATTTTCGAACCACCCGACTAAAATGCACCAAAATCCGTATTTTCGAACAAGACGATTGTTATTGTTTAAGATCTAACGCGGAACTCAAAACACAATTACAAATTCAGAAGAAGAATGCTATAAGGGTCTCTCGGTCCTCAATTTTATCTAGACTTTTCGGGAGATTTTCGTACCCCACAACAAAAATGGACCGAAATATGTATTTTAGGACCAGACAATGACTAGTATTTGATTTCTGACGTCGAATCCGAAACACTATTATATATTTAGGAGAAGAATGCTTTAAGGTTCTCTAGGTCCTCAATTTCATATGGACTTTTCAGGAGATTTTCGTACCACCCGACTAAAATGGACCGAAATCCGTCTTTTCGAACAAGATGATGTGTTTTGTTTGTATGCTGACGCATAATCCGATACACAGTTATAAATTTAGATGATGGATGTTATAAGGGTCTCCCGGTCCTAGATTTCATCTGGACTTTTCGGGAAATTTTCGTACCCCTCGACAAAAATAGACCATAATATGTATTTTCTGACCAGACGATGGCTATAGTTTGAAATTTAACGACGAACCTGAAACACAGCTATAAATTTATGAGAAGAATGCTTTAAGTGTCATTTGGTCCTCGATTTCATCTGGAATTTTTATGCGATTTTCGTACCACCCGACAAATATGGACTGAAATTCATATTTTTGGACGAGACGATGGATAGTGTTTGAAAATCTAACCCAGAACCCGAAACTCAGTTATAAATTTAGGAGAAGAATGCTACAAGAATCTTCTTCTCCTCGATTTCATCTGGACCTTTCGAGCAATTTTTGTACCCCTAAAAAAAAGGACCAAAATCTATATTTTCGAACCAGACAATAGCAAGTGTTTGAAATATGTCGCGAAACCCGGAACAAAGTTATAAATTTTGGATAAGAATGCTATAAGGGTTTCCCGGTACTTGATGTCATCTGGACATTTTGAGCGATTTTCAAACCACCCCACAAAAATGGACCGTAATCAGTATTTTCGGAACAAACGAGGGCTAGTATTTGAAATTTGACGCGAATCCTAAAACACAGTTATAAATTTTGGAGCAGAATGCTATAAGGGTCTCCTTGTCCTCGATTTCATCTTGACTTTCCGGGCGATTTTCATACCAGTAGACTAAAATGGATTGAAATCCGTATTTTCGGACCAGACGATGGCTAGTGTTTTGAAATTTGACATGGAACCCGAAATACAGTTATAAATTTATAAGAAGAATGCTATAAGGGTCTCTCAGTAGTCAATTTCATTTGGACTTTTCAGGCGATTTTCGTGTCCCTCGACAAAAATGGACCAAAATCTATATTTTCCGACTAGACGATGGCTAGTGTTAGAAATCTGACTCAGAATCTGAAACACTGTTATATATTTAGTACAAAAATGTTATAAGGGTTTCCCGGTCCTCGATTTCATCTGGTATTTTCGGGTGATTTTCGTACCACCCGACTAAAAGGTACTGAAATTCATATTTTTGAACAAAACAATGGCTAGTGTTTGAAATCCGACACAGAACTCGGAACACAATTATAATTTTAGGAGCAGAATGCTCTAAGGGTCTTTTGGTCGTCGATTTCATCTGGTCTTTTTGGGAGATTTTCGTACCACCTCACAAAAATGGACCAAAATTCGTATTTTCAGACCAAACGATTGCTAGTGTCTGAAATCTGGCTCGAAACTCGAAACACAGTTACAAATTTTGGAGAAGAATGCTATAAAGGTCTCTCGGTTCTCAATTTCATCTGGACTTTACGAGTGATTTTCGACCCCTCGACAAAAATGGACAAAAATCTGTATTTTCGGAGTAGACTTGGGCTAGTGTTTGAAATATAGCGCGAAACTCGAATCACAGTTATAAATTTAGAAGAAGAATGCTATAAGGGTTTCCCAGTCATCGATTTCATCTAGACTATGGCTAGTGTTTGAAATCTAACGCGGAACCTGAAACATAATTATAAAATTTTGAGAAGAATGATATAAGGGTTCCCGGTCCTAGAATTCATCTGGACCTTTTGGGGGATTTTTGAACCACCCGACTAAATGGAACTAAATTTGTATTTTCAAACAAAACGATGGTTAGTGTTTGTAATCTGGCACGGAACCCGAAACACAGTTATAAATTTTGGAGAAGAATGCTATAAGGGTCTCCCAGTCTTTGATTTCATCTGGACTTTTCGGGCGATTTTCATACCACCTAACTAAAATGGATCAAAATTCGTATTTTCGAACAAGACTATGGCTAGTTTATAAAATCTGACTCGAAACCCGAAATACAATTATAAAATTTTGAAGAAGAATGCTATAAGGGTCTTTAGGTCCTCGATTTGATCTAGACTTTTTGGGCAATTTTCGTACCACCCGACAAAAATGGACCGAAATCTGATGCAGAACCCGAAACACAGTTTTAAATTTTGGAGAAGAATGATATAAGGGTCTTCCAGTCCTCGATTTCATCTAGACTTTTCGGTCGATTTTTGTACCACCTGACTAAAATGGATCTAAATTCGTATTTTCGAACAAAACGATGGTTAGTGGTTGAAATCTGGCACAGAACCTGAACAAATTTATAAATTTTGGAGAAGAATTATATAATGGTCTCCTGGTCCTCGATTTCATTTGGACTTTTCGGGCAATTTTCATACGATCCAACTAAAATGGACTGAAATCCGTATTTTTCGAAAAAGACTATGGCTAGTGTTTGAAATCTAACGTGGAACCCGAAACACAGTTATAAATTTTGGAGAAGAAAGATATAAGTGTCTCCCGGTCCTAGATTTCATCTGGACTTTTTTAGCGATTTTCGTACCCCTCGACAAAAATAGATTTCAGGTTCCGCGTCAAATTTCAAACACTAGCCATCGTTTGGTCTGAAAATACAGATTTTGGTCTATCGAGGGGTACGAAAATTTCAAGAAAAGTCCAAATGAAATCCTGGACCAAGAGACCCTTAAAACATTCTTCATCTAAATTTATAAATGTGTATCCGATTCAGCGTCAGGATACAAACACAAAACATCGTCTTGTTTGAAAAGACGGATTTCGGTCCATTTTAGTCAGGTGGTACGAAAATCTCACGAAAAGTCCAGATGAAATCGAGGACCTGGAGAACCTTAAAGCATTCTTCTCCTAAATATATAACAGTGTTTTGGATTTCACGTTAGAAATCAAATACTAGCCATCGTCTGGTCCTACAATACAGATTTTTGTCTATTTTTGTCGAGGGGTACGAAAATCTCCCAAAAAGTCTAGATCAAATCGAGGACCGAAAGACCCTTATAGCATTCTTCTTCTAAATTTATAATTATTTTTTGGGTTCTGCGTCAGATCTCAAACACTAACAGTCGTCTTGTTCGAAATACAATCGACAGAAAAGTCCAGATGAAATCTAGGACCGAGAGACCCTTATATCATTCTTCTCCAAAATTTATGATTGTGTTTCGGGTTCCACGTCAGATTTCAAACACTAGCCATTGTCTTTTTCGAAAATACTGATTTCGGTCCATTTTTTGTTGGATCGTAAGAAAATTTCCCGAAAAGTCCAAATGAAATCGAGGACTGGGAGAACCTTGTACCATTCTTCAGCAAAGTTAATAACAGTGTTTTGGGTTTCACGCCAGATTTCAAACACTAGCCATCGTCTGGTCCGAAAATAAGAATTTCGGTCTATTTTTTCGCCGGTGGCACGAAAATTGCCCGAAAAGACGAGATGAAATCGAGAACCAGGTGACCCTTATAGCATTCTTCTCCTAAATTTATCAATGTGTTTCGGGTTCCGCCTCAGATTTCAAACACTAGCAATCATCTTGTTCGAAAATACGGATTTCGTTCCATTTTTTGTCGGGTGTTACAAAAAGTCCAAATGAAATAGAGGACTGGGAGACCGTGATATCATTCTTCTCCAAATATTATTACTTGGTTTTAGGTTCCGCGCCAGATTTCAAACACTTGCCATCGTCTGGTTCGAAAATTTTAGATTTCGGTCCTTTTTTTGTCGAGGGGCATGACAATTGGCTGAAAAGCCCAGATGAAATCGAGGACCGAGAGATCCTTAAAGCATTCTTCTCTTAAATATATAACCATGTGAATCTAGAATAATCATCAACCAGCACATATCCATACAGGTTTCCACCTAAACTCTTAACTTGGGCAGGTCCAAAAAGGTCCATGTGAACTAGTTGTAAAACTCTATTTGTTCTAACCAAGTCTATAGAGGGAAATGGAGTCTTAACCAGTTTACTCTTCTCACATGCATCACACAGTCTATCTTTAGAGAACTTCCTATTTGGTAGACCTAAGACTAACTGTTTGCTGACAAGTTTATTCAAATGATTTATGTGTATGTGAGCAATTCTTTTATGCCAAAGCCATGTTTCATCTGAGTTGGATAACAAGCAGCATACTGCACTTGGTACAGAATTGAAATCCAACATGTAAATGTTGTTAATTCTGTCCCCAATTAGCTTTATGTGTTTGTCATCTTTATGCTCAATAATGCAAGATTGTGATGAAAAACTTACTTGAAAACCTTTGTCACATAGCTGACTTATACTCAGTAAGTTGTGTTTTAATCCTTCAACGTATATTACATTTTTGATTACTGCAGTTGATTCATCGCCTACATCACCAATTCCAATGATCTTTCCTCTGTTGTTATCACCATATTTGACAAAGCCTCCTTCCTTTAATGTTAATGACAGGAATTTGGATTTGTCACCAGTCATGTGCTTTGAGCATCCGCTATCTAGATACCATGAGTGTTTCGTGGATGTCAAGCACACCTGCAATACAAAATCAGAATTTTGTTTTAGGTCCCCAATTTAAATTGGGTCCTGGTTGGTTAGTGTCAAACACAGATTTCTTTGCTATCCAAACTTGCTTCCATCCTTTATTGGCTAATTTTTTAAATTTGCAATTTGACACAAAATGTCCCTTTCTGCAACAGAAATGACATTTGCCATCAAAGGATGAATGTTTATTTGGTTTAGTAAAGATGTCATACATACTCTTAGCAATAGCAGATTTTTGACCATGTTTGACATTTCTGGTTTGCATATAACCAATACCATATCTATTTTTATTTCTTTTAATATGCATATTTGGTGTATATCCTAAACCAGACTTTTCATGAACATGTCTTTGATTGCTAAGAATGACATTCAGTTCATCTTTACTATTAGCAAACTTTAATAAATCAGATTTTAATGATGCAACAGTATCTTCAAGTTCAATGCACTTTGCAGATTTTTCATGTGAATCCTTTTTCAGTTGTTCACATAAATTTTCAATTTCTTTATGTTCAATATTCATTTGTTCAAGCATTTTCTTTGTGCTTAACAACTGTTTTATGGAATTCACATAATCATCATGCAGTTCATTGAAAGCTTCTTGTAGCTCATCATATGTTGGATTAGATTGTGAAGTAACCTCATTTTCTGATTCTGAATCTGTATTTGCCATGAGACACAAATTGACTTCTTCTTCATCAGAAGAGGCAGAGGATTCATCGTTATCATTCCATGCAATATAAGCTTTTCTGGTTTTGGTGACTGGTTCCTTGCCTTTTGATTTTGTAGCTCTATTCTTGTTTTGCAATTTGTAGCATTCTGACTTTATGTGACCAGTTTTACCACATTCATAGCATGTAATGGTCTTGTTGTCAGTAGTCTTGGAGCTAGATGGCTTTCTGAATTTGTTGTCTTTCTTCTTCCGAAACTTCTTAAATTTCTTGACAAGCAACCCGATTTCTGGCTCTTCAGATTCACTACTGGATTGATCTGAGCAGCTATCTTCTATCTGATTCAGTTTTCGATTGCTGGGCTTGAACCTTCAAAGATAATCCTTTCTTTTTCTGGCTTTCCATTTGTGATTCGTCCAGTCGATGTAGTTCCATTTCATGTTCCCTTAGTTTTCCAAACAAAGTTGCAATCGTCATCTTTGCTAAATCTTTAGATTCAGCTATGGCTGTTATTTTTGGCTGCCATTCTCTGGTTAGACACCTCATAATTTTTCCAATCTGCTGTTCGTTGTCCACTTGCTTTCCCAATGTGTGAAGATTATTCACAATGTGTGTGAATCTGGTTTGCAGATCGCTGATGGATTCGTCCTTTTTCATGCTGAATAATTCATATTCGTGCATAATTGTGTTTACGCGAGCTCTCTTCACATCTGTGGTTCCTTCATGTGTTTCTTGAAGAATGTCCCACATTTCTTTTGCTGACTTGCAGTTTGACACTCTAAAGAATTCTTCTGCACAAAGAGCAGATGTTATAATGTTCTTAGCCTTAGCATTATAACCTACCTTCTTTTTGTCGTCGTCAGACCAGTCGGCTCTAGGCTTGAGAATCATTGAGTCATTTGTTCCTGCAATCTTGGGAATATATGGACCGTTTTCAACAGCGTCAAGGATGTCTATGCCATTGGCTTCCAGGAAGATCAACATCCTGTGCTTCCAGTACATATAAGTTGTTCCGTTGAAAGCTGGAGGTCTTGCTAACGATGCGCCTTCTCCCAGAAAATCGTTTGAGGCCATAGTGCTTTTATGAGTGTTACCTCTCGAAAAGTTAGGCTCTGAGGCCAATTGTTGGTATTTATGACCTCGCAATAATCGGAATGTATCAGTTTTTTAATAAATTAACTCAATTTCATACACACAGCGGAATTTAAATTGTGGCATACAAGATTAGCAAGTTCAAGTAGATTGATAAGCGATTAACCAAGATGCATGCAAGTCAAAATACCAGATTAAACAATATTACTTATCACAGAATATGTTTAACATGCATCTAATATTAATCAGATATACAGATATTGCAAGATAGAAAATTAAAGGAGTTAAGGGTTAGAGAAGATTGCACCAAGTATTTATACTGGTTCAGTTGTCAACTTGACAACCTACATCCAGTCCTGCAAATCCAAACGGATTTCTGATTTTCTTCTCCAATAGAAAGAATCAATTAAAGATTGTCTAGTTTCATCCCCGAAACCTATCTATCTTAATGATCTCTTTCCTATTGATCACCCTCTGATCCTTGCAGATACTCGGCAATCTAACACAGAATCAAAGTACGACTCTTTCTTGTTGAGCACTCTCACCCAAGAAAGTAGCCACCAGTTTCAAGCTGGCTTTTCTCGCTTTCGTTTCGTTTCAAAAGTATTATTACAAACAGAATAAAGGAAGAACAAAAAGAAGTCTTCAATCTTGGTTAATGTCACTTCTCACGATTCTGGATATTCAAGGATTGTTCATGAGAACCTTGTCTTTCAAGATCACTTTTTTTAGCTCTCTTATTGATTGTTGATAATCTCTTTGGCTGTGATCTGAAAAAGCAATCTCAGTGTGTTAACAAAGTGTTATTGAGAGTTCTTTTGTATATCAAGAATATTCAAAGTGTTTTTCAGATTGTTTTTGAAAGAATGATTGAAGACAGTTTATATAGTTTCTGAAAAACATATTAATCAATCGATTTACCAATCGATTTCTTAAAGTGATAAAACCAGTCTAATCGATTTGCCAATCGATTATCGTGTGTCTTGTTTTTCTTGAATCTTGAAACTATATAAGCCAATCGATTTACCAATCGATTATTTAAACAACATTTTTCAGTGATTATGTTAAGACTGATATGCATCGATTTCGTAATCGATTGCAGATGTTATGTTCAAAATAAAACACATATCAATCGATTTCGTAATCGATTTATTAAGTCTTCATAATCGATTAACAAATACTCAGAATCGATTTGGCCACAAGCTCAGAGTTCACTGAGATTTCAAAAGATCTTTCAATCGATTTGCCAATCGATTGTGTTTAAGTCAGTGACTCAGCTATTTTGATGTTAATCGACGTGCCAATCGATTTGTATGTATTTGTCTGAAAATGTTCTTACCTGGAGTTTAGTTCAATCGATTTCCCAATCGATTGCAACCAAACTTAACTTGATTGAAATTTCACATAATAGATTGTCCAATCGATTGTGTTTGTCACAGGGAAAGTTATTTTGCAAAGATATTTAAGCAATCGATTTGCCAATCGATTACCCTCAAAACTGGGGTGTCACTGTGACTTGTACAATCGATTTCCCAATCGATTTATTTCAATCAGGTTTATTTGTGAAATGTATAATCGATTTGTCAATCGATTACCCTCAAAACTGGGGTGCTACTGACTTGTGCAATTTTCATTTCTAATTTAGTCAGTCGATTGCCCAATCGATTATACCAACACAAACAGTTGTGTTTCCTTACACCCTTGTTATGAAATAGATTTCCCAATCGATTTACTTCAGTCAAAAATCAACTTTTGTTGATTTCTTGTGTTCCAAGCAATATGTTCCAAGTGTGTAGGATTGGATTGTTGTTCCTGAAATCTTGCTCAATTCAAATATTAGATTTATCATGTGGTGTATGAACATTGTATGTTTGTTAATTATGTCAAAATTAGGATTCATAGGACTAAAGTCCAACATATTTGACAACTCAATTTTGTTATATGTTATTAGTATTTTTGTTATTAAGTACAACTACAGAAAGAAGATAATAATAACATTTAATAAAATAGTGTTGTCAATGTTACTTTATTTGAAAACTCTATTTTATTAAATGTTATTATTATCTTCGTTTTATAGTTGTACTTAATAACGAAAATTGTAATAACATATAACACAATTAAACTATTAAATAAATATATAATTATTACCTTATTTGACAACTCTATTTTATTATATGTTATTATTATCTTCATAAAATAGTTGTACTACATGATGAAGATAGTAATAACATATAATAAAATAAAGTTGTCAAATAAAATACTAATTAAATATTTATTTGATAAACTCAATTTTATTATATATTATTATCTTCGTTATGTAGTAAAACAATAAAACGAAGATAATAATAACATATAATAAAAATAGTGTTGTGAAATAAAGTAATAATTATTTATTTATTAGACAACTATATTTTATTAAATATTATTATATCTTCATTTTGTAGTTGTACTTAATAACGAAGATAATAATAACGTATAACAAAATAGAGTCACTACAAGAAAATCGGCGATTAGCCACGGTTAATTAGCCACGATCACGATGACCGTAGGTAACTTAAAAAATTTGCTTTTCATTTTCCCTCGTTTCTCAATTCGCTCTTTTCTTTCTTTCAGATTCCCTCTTTTCCAGCTAAATCCCTAAAACTCCAGACTCAACAGTAAAGCTCTAATCTAAAACCCTAAAATCCTATTCACCATTGTTTCACCACCGTTTCAACACCGTATCATTGTTTCACCACTGTGCCCTTTCGACCACCGTTTTACTTCTACGCCACAATTTCGACCCATTTGACCCTATCTTTCACACTTACGTCACTGTACAACATTGTAAGTAAAATAAATCTTTAAATTTGTCGTGAATGTGTGACCTCTTGGAGCTTCTTCTTTTCATCAAATACGTTTAATTTTTGTTTTGAATTTTATAGGTTTAATTTTGGGCAACTGATATCAACAAATAAAGACTTGCTATTTCCATCTCCTTCTTCAGGTTCATTTTTTTATATTTAAGTTCTATTTTTTATAAATTTATTTGGTGATTATGTTTTTTAGGGTGTGTCTTTTTATTGTGCTAGTTGGAGAATTTTGTGCTTTTGTTTTTAGAGTTGGGGATTGTTGAGTTTATAGTGATTTTTTTTATTGTGGCATTTGGAGAATTTTGTGTTTTCTATTCATACCATATCATTCCAATCTTTCACAACATTCATTTCCTGTTAAAATGTTTCAAAATTCAGCATCATGTAGGTTCTTCATACTATAAAGACTTCAATTATTCACTTGATCAAACTATTATATTCAAAATGATCAAACTATCTCTAATTTCAACATTGTTGAAAACATTTCATGATAATATATGAAAATTAACAAAATAATTAACAAATATTTCAACAATATATATTTTTCATAACTAATGCAACTATGAAAATAAGTACTCAAATTATAGAGAAATTTTAGGACTTGCGAAACAAAATCGAATTGTTGACAGGTTCCTAGTCTTTTAGTCTTTCAATAATTCAAAGGAGAGATCTAGTCTTTCAAATCGAATTCACAAGCGACCACCATAAAAAATTCAATCAATAAAGGGAGATCTCCTGCTTACTGCTCACGGAAACATCTGACCTGTACAATATATAGTCAAGTGGTCCGCTGATTTTTTTCTTTCTATTTATCAGATTTTTGGCCCTTGGTTTGGTGAATTTAAGTTGGCCTTAGGTGTAAAAAAAAAAGGATTGCCGGTTACTGCACGCTTGATGGCAGATTTTCTATTGTTGGCAAGCTTCTTGAAAAAAAGTTTTTTACTTAAATGCCTTAATAATTTATGATTGTATATCTTAAATGCCTTAATAATTTCTTATTAATAATTTATGATTGTATACGTTAAATGCCTTAAATTCCTTAAATGCCTTAATAATTAATAATTTATGATTAAAATTATTAATTAATAATTTATGATTAATATTTTATAATTAATAATTTATGATTAATAATTTATGATTGTATACCTTAAAAATTTCTAGTATTTTTCTTGTTGGCAAGTTTATGATTGTATAATAGTAAAATTTAATTTCTTTATATTCTTATTTTGATACCTTAAAGGCCTTAATAATTTTATTCAAATATGAAAACAGATTCATCCAACTATGATTGATAAGAGTTCGATTGACAAACCATTGAACTCAAAAGAGTTCTTAAATGGAGTAAAGATTTTGCCTTTTCAAATTCTGCAATGAGGCCTAGAGATATATATGTGATATGGGAGAAGTGAACCTTATGGAATCACAAGAGCCAATAATGGAAGACATACCTTTTTGTGAGCAAAATGTTGGGAATATTGAAGAACTACGTGCGAGACGATGTCAATGAACAAGAAAATGATGAAACAAATGTTGAGGAAGATCGTAATAGTTGTAGTGATAGAGATGATTGAATAATTGTATAGAGTATTTTAATATTTTAAGTTATGAACTTTGTAATTTTGTCATATTTCTTTTGCTTTTAAATAGTATTCTATATAAGACTTCATATTTTGGGTGTTTATGTAATGCACAGATTATCTATGAATCATTTGGAATACATTTTAGAAATATGTTTTATCTCGTTGTTAGAAAATTTTGCAGGTATTTGATTTGATATGGGAAAAAGGCGTAGGTGTTCGGGACAAGAAATGTTAAAATGGTTACAAAGACAAGAAAATTCAAATGATGTGGAAACTATCCAAGATCAGCCCCAACAACTCAACAACAATCATCTTGAGGATCAATTTACAGATGTAAGCTTGACAGATATTCTGTTGGAAGATGATTAGTTGAGCCTTCACCAAAGCCAAATGAAACTGAATCGCAACAAAAAGAGGAGTCATTACTTATCAAAGTTAACGGTAAAAAATCTCATATCATTAAATTTGTTGTCTTATTTTGTGGTGGTTGTACGAATATTAATATATTATCTTAATTGAGTTATTATTATTATTTGGACACTTAGATACTTCTACCGGAGAAATTATAATTCGAAAAATGGTAGTAAATCAAGTTTGGCATCTAGAGAAAACAAAAAAGATTATGGTTGAAATTGGTGCTAATTGACAAGGCAATGATAATAGTTCAAATTTACTTGTGAGATTTCTCGGCGAACTTGCTAAAAAATCAGCATTTTGTCCTATATCTGTTGAAAGATGGGATGAAATGTCAGAAAAGAATAGTAAAGCAATTTGGAACTGCATCAAGGTTATTATCTAAACTTCGTAGAACGTTTATTTTTATTCTATTTCTTTGCATTGAAGATTGATATGTTTATATAATCTTGCAAGGATCATTTTGTGTATGATTATGCTGCGGTATCAAATGGACATGGGCAACCCTAGGAGAAAGATGGAAGGCCTATAAATATAAGTTACGATGTAAATACTTCTACCCTAACAAAAGTAAGGAAGACCTACTTTCTATTGATCCTCTTGTGCTTGAAAATGATTGGATTGCTTTTGTTAATTACTATAAAAAACCACAAATGAAGGTATAATTCTTTGTTGCATTACGTTTACAAAGTAAACAAAGTACATTGATATTTTATATTAAATGCATATATTGACTAGCATTTGAAAATTGTAGAAACTAAGTGAGCAAAATATGAAAAATCGAAAGATGCTTAAAGTCTCACATGTTGGGGGTAGTATGAGCAACGCAAGAAGAGCTCGTCATATGGTAAGTTAAATCCATAACTATTATTTTTGTAATATATTAAAGTTTTTGTATATGAAAGTTTGATATTGATTTATATTTTATTAATATCTTAGGAGCTACAATTGAATAGACCTGTATGTCGTGTTGAGGTTATATTGTCAACTTTGCTTAAAAAGAATGGAAACTATGTGAATGAGGAAGGAAAATCCATTGCAGTAAGTAAAAATGATAACATTGCTATTGTTTATAAAGTATTTGCTACCTGCTAGTATGGTAAATTTATTTGACTTCTATTTCTCTACTAGGAAAAGATATCAGAGAACTTGTCTCAAGATCAAGAACGTGTTGCCACTGAAGGTGTTCCATCAAAGATTAATGCATATCCAGATGATGTCATTGGCAAAGTGTACGGAGCTGAACATTCAGGTCGAGTGCGTGATTTAGGTGTTGGTGTTTGTCCCACAAGTGTTTTCAAGACGCGCAAATAATTCACGCAATTTGAGAGTGTTGGTAGCTCTAGCCAAAAAAATGTTGAGGAGTTACAAAAGGAAGTGCACACTTTGAAAGAAAAGCTAAATGGATATGAAGAGACTAAAGAGCAACTTTCACAAACACAAGATCAACTTAAAGTTCTCCTTAATTTTATGCAAAGAAAATTTGGTGATGAGTTACCTACTTTCAACCAAGGTTTCCCTTCACCTTAGTAATATAATTTCTTATAATATATAGAAATTGAAGTTAATAAGAGTTTTTGCACTTAGATCTATACTTTAAGTCACTAGCAAATATCATGTTCTATTTGTTGACATAGTGATTGATATTATTAAAATGATACTCATTCATTAGTATTAGTTAATAAACAAAATATTTATTTTATGCTTTGAATTGACAGGTTCTGATTTTGATAATTAACAAGTAAAGGTCATCTTGATTTTTGGACAACAAATGGAAGAAATATGTTGCTATTCGGATTGCAAATGGAAGGAATGGACGTTTAGTGGACTGTTTTGATGTCGTCAAATTTTTTTGTATGTTTTATTATTTTATGTATAAGATTTTAGAATGTTTAACTCCTTTGATCAAAGTTTTAGAATGTTAATTAGTTGTTTTTGTTGGTATAAACTATTTTATACTTTTATATTAATGATGGTTTTAGAATGTTAATTAGTTATTTTTGCTATATTGGTTAATGATGTCTTCCTGATATTACAATGTTTGGTTTGACTGTATTGTTAGAAAGGTATGACAAAAACAGAAACAAACCTGCAATTGATATTAAAAAAAAACATTTAGCCACGGTTGACCCGTAGCAAATGCCAAAACAAAATATTTGTTCATTTTATCATTTAATACGATTTTAGCCATGGCTAACTGTAAAATAATTGTGGCTAAAAATATGTTACCACGACTCTTTTAGGCGTGGCTAATATGAATTTTATCTTTGTTATTAAGTACAATTACAAAACGAAGATAATAATAACATTTAATAAAGAAGATTAGAATAACATATAATAAAATATTATTTTCAAATAAAGTAATAATTACATCTTTATTTGATAACTATATTTTATTATATTTGTTCATTTTATCATTTAATACGATTTTAGCCATGGCTAACTGTAAATAATTGTGGCTAAAAATATGTTACCACGACTCTTTTAGGCGTGGCTAATATGAATTTTATCTTTGTTATTAAGTACAATTACAAAACGAAGATAATAATAACATTTAATAAAGAATATTAAATAAAATATAATAAATAAATATTTTCTAATAAAGTAATAATTACAACTTTATTTCACAACTATATTTCATTATATGTTATTATTATGTTCGTTTTGTAGTAATATTTTGCAAAGCAGATAACCCTATATACTATAACCCGAACCTCAAACCCAAAACCTTAAACCTTAAACCTTAAACCTTAAATCCTAAACCTTAAATTAGATTCGTCAAATAAAGTAATAATTACATATAACCCAAACCTCAAACCCAAAACCTTAAACCTTAAATCCTAAAACGAATATAATAATTATATTTAATAAAATAGAGTTGTCAAATAATGTAATAATTAAAAAGCATTCTTCTCTTAAGTTTATAATTGTGTTTTGAGTCATATTTTGAACATTAGCCATCATTTGGTCTAAAAATACGATTTTCATTCCATTTTTGTCGGGTGATTCAAAAATAGCCTGAAAAGTCTAGATGAAATATGGGATTTTCATACCACCTAATTTCGGTCCATTTTTGTCGGGTGGTACGAAAATCGCCTGAAAATACAGATGTTGGTCCATTTTTGTCGAGGGGTACGAAGTCGCCCGAAAAGTCCAAATGAAATTTAGGACCGAGAGACCACTATAGCATTCTTCCCCAAAATTTATTACTTTATTCCGGGTTCCGCGCCAGATTTTAAACACTAGCCATCGTCTAGTCCGAAAATACAGATGTTGGTCCATTATCGTCGATGGGTACGAAAGTCGCCCGAAAAGTCAAAATGAAATCGAGGACCGGGGGATTGATAACTGTGTTTCGGGTTCCATGTTAGATTTAAAACACTAGCCATCATCTTGTTCGAAAATACGGATTTCGGTCCATTTTAGTCGGGTGGTACGAAAATCATCCGAAAATACATGGACCAGGAGACCATTATAACATTCTTCTCCAAAATTTATAACTGTGTTTCAGGTTCCGCGCCAGATTTCAAACACTAGCCATCGTCTGTAAGAAAATACGGATTTCGGTCCATTTTTATCGGGTCATACAAAAATCGCCCGAAAAGTCTAGATGAAATCGAGGACCAGAAGACCCTTATAGCATTATTGGCCTAAATTTATAACTCTGTTTTGGGTTCTGCGTCAGGTTTCAAACACTAACCATCGTTTTGTCTGAAACTACGGACTTTGGTCCATTTTTGTTGGGTGGTACTAAAATCGCCCGAAAAGTCCAAATGAAATCGAGGATCGGGAGACCCTTATAGAATTCTCCACCTAAATTTATAACTATGTTTCTAGTTCCGCGCCAGATTTCAAACACTAGCCATCGTCTGGTTTGAAAATACTGATTTTGGTCCATTTTTGTCGAGGGGTTCGAAAATTGCCCAAAAAGTCCATATGAAATCAAGGACCAGAAGACTCCTATTATAGCATTCTTCTACAGAATTTAAAACTGTGTTTCGGGTTCCGCATCTGATTTCAAACATTGGCCATCGTCTTGTCCGAAAATACATAATTTGGTCCATTATCATCGATGGGTACGAAAATCGCCTGAGAAGTCCATATGAAATCGGGGACCAAATGGCCCTTATAAAATTCTTCTTCTAAATTTATAACGTGTTTTGGTTTCCGCGTCAGATTTCAAACACTAGCCATGGTTTTGTTCGAAAATACGGATTTTGGTCAATTTTAGTCTAAAGGTACGAAAATCGCCTGAAAAATCCATATGAAATCGAGGACCAGGACCCCATTTATAACATTAGCCAAATTTTATAACTGTGTTACGGGTTCCACACCAGATTTCAAACATTAGCCATCGTTTAGTCCGAAAATACGATTTTCGGTCTACTTTTGTCGGGTGGTACAAAAATCCCTCGAAAAGACCAGATGAAATCGAGGACCAGGAAACCCTTATAGCATTCTTCTCCAAAATGTATAATTATGTTTCGGGTTCCGGATCAGAATTCAAACACTAGCCATCGATCGATTTTTGTTGGGTGATACAAAAATCGCCTGAAAAGTCTAGATGAAATCGAGGACCATGAGACCCTCATAGCATTCTTCTCCTATATTTATAAATGCGTTTTGGGTTCTGCATTATATATTTAAAAACTAACCATCGTTTGGTCCGAAACTACGGACTTTGGTTCATTTTTATTGGGTGGTACGAAAATTGCCCAAAAATTCTAGATGAAATAGAGTACCGGGAGACCCTTATAGCATTCTCCTCCAAAATTTGTAACAGTGTTCCGGGTTCTGCGGCATATCTCAAACTCTAGCCATCGTCTGGTATGAAAATACTGATTTTGGTCCTTTTTGTCGAGGGGTACAAAAATCGCCCAAAAAATCCAGATGAAATCGAAGACCGAGAGTCCCTTATATCATGTTAGTCCATTTTAGTTAGGTGGTACGAAATCGTCCAAAAAATCCAAATTAAAACGAGGAGACCCTTATACTATTCTTCTCCAAAATTTATAATAGTGTTTCACGTTCTGTGCCAGATTTCAAACACTAACCATGGTTTTGTTTGAAGATACAAATTTCGGTCCGTTTTAGTTGGGTGGTACGAAAATCGCCGGAAAAGTCCAGATGAAATTGAGGACCAGGAGACCCTTATAGCATTCTTCTCCAAAATTTATAACAATTTTTCGGGCTATGCCTCAAATTTTAAACACTAGCCATCGTGTGGTTCAAAAATACGAATTTCGGTTCATTTTTGTTGGGTGGTATGAAAATTTCTTAAAAATCCAAATGAAATCGTACACCGGGACACCCTTACAACATTCTTCTTCTAAATTGATAACTTTGTTTCAAGTTACGCGTCAGATTTCAAACACTAGTCATAGTCTTGTTTGAAAATACGAATTTAGGTCCATTTTAGTAAGGTGGTACGAAAATCGCCCGAAAACTCCTGATGAATTCGAGGACCGAGAGACCGTTATAGCATTCTTCTAAAAAATTTATTACTGTTGCCCGAGCTCCGCGCCAGATTTTTAAACACTAGCTCTCGTCTGGTTTGAAAATAAAGATTTCGGTCCTTTTTCTCGAGGGTTACGACAATCGCCCGAAAAGTCCAGGTGAAATCGAGGACCGAGAAACCCTTATAGCATTCTTCTCCAAAATTTATAATTGTGTTCCACGTTCCGTGTCAGATTTCAACACTAACCATCGTTTTGTTAGAAAATACAGATTTTGGTTCATTTTAGAAGGGTGGTACGAAAATTGTCCAAAAAGTCCAGATTAAAACGAGGATCGGGAGACCTTTATAGCATTCTTCTCCAAATTTTATAATTGTGTTTCGGTTTCCGCGACAGATTTCAAACACTAACCATCGTTTTGTTCAAAAATACGAATTTCGGTCCATTTTAGTCGTGTGGTACGAAAATCACCGAAAAGACCAGATGAAATTGAGGACCAGGAGACCCTTATAACATTCTTCTCCTAAATTTATAAGTGAGTTTCGGGTTCCGCCTCAGATTTCGAACACTAGCAATTGTCTTGTTTGAAAATAGGAATTTCGGTCCATTTTTTGTTGGGTGGTACGAAAATCTGCCGAAAATCCCAGAGGAAATTGAGGACGGGAGACCCTTATATAATTCTTCTCCAAAATTTTATAACTGAGTTTCGGGTTCCACGTCAGATTTTCAAACACTTGCAATCATCTTGTTCGAAAATACGGATTTCGGTGCATTTTTTGTCGGGTGATAAGAAAATCACATGAAAAGTCAAGATAAAACCGAGGACCGGGAGACCCTGAATTCATAATTGTGTTCCGAGTTTCGTGTCGGATTTCAAACACTAGCCATTGTTTTGTTAAAAAATACGAATTTCAGTCCATTTTAGTTGGGTGGTACGAAAATTACCCAAAAATACCAGAGGAAATCGAGGATCGGGAGACCCTTATAACATTCTTCTCCTAAATATATAACAGTGTTTCGGATTCTGAGTCAGATTTCAAACACTAGCCATCGTATGGACCGAAAATATAGATTTTGGTCCATTTTTTGTCAAGTGGTACGAAAATCCCGAAAAGTCCAGATGAAATCAGCGACCGAGAGACCCTTATAGCATTCTTCTTCTAAATTTATAATTCTATTTCGGGTTCCATGTCAAAATTCAAACACTAGCCATCGTTTGGTCCGAAAATACGGATTCCAATCCAATTTAGTCTAGTGGTATGAAAATCGACCGAAACGTCCAGATGAAGTCGAGGACCGAAAAGTCCAGATGAAAATCGACCGAAAAATTTATAACCGTGTTTTACGCCGAAAAGTCCAAAGAAAATTGAGGAACGAGAGACCCTTATAGCATTCTTCTCCTAAATATATAACAGTGTTTCGGGTTCCGCGTCAGATTCCAAACACTAGCCGTAGTCTTTTTAGAAAATAGGGATTTCGGTCTATTTTAGTTGGATCGTATGAAAATAATCCGAAAAGTCCAGATGAAATCGAGGATCGAGATAACCTTGTAGCATTCTTCTCCAAAAATTATAACTGTGTTTCGAGTTCTGCGCTAGATTTCAAACACTAGCCAAACTCTGGTCCGAAAATACAAATTTTAGTCCATTTTTATCGAGGGTTACGAAAATCGCCAGAAATGTCTAGATGAAATCGAGGACTGAGAGACCCTTTTAGCATTCTTCTTGTTCGAAAATACGGATTTTGGTCCAATTTAGTTGGGTGGTTCGAAATTTGCCCGAAATGTCCAGATGAAATCAAGGACCAAAAAACTCTTATGGCATCTTTTCCTAAATTTATAACTCTGTTTCGGGTTCCGCGTCAGATTTAAAATACTATCCATCGTCTTGTTCCAAAAAACGGATTTCGATCCATTTTTGTCGTGTGGTACGAAAATCTCCCGAAAAGTCTAGATGAAATCGAGGACCGGAGACCCTTATAGCATTCTTCTCCTAAATGTATAACAGTGTTTTAGGTTCCGCGTCAGATTTCCAACACTAGCCATCGTCTGGTCAGAAAATATAGATATTGGTCCATTTTTGTCGAAGGGTACGAAAATCGCCCGAAAAGACTAGATGAAATCGAAAACCAAGAGGCCGTTATAGCACTCTTGTTCTAAATTTATAAATGTGTGTCGGGATCCACATCAGATTTCAAACACTATTCATCATATTGTTCAAAAACACGTATATCGGTCCATTAGTCGTGGGGTACGAAAATCACCCGAAAAGTCCAGATGAAATTGAGGACCAGAAGACTCTTATAGCATCCTTCTTCTAAATTTATAACAGTTTTTCGGGTTCCGAGTCAGATTTCAAAAACTAGCCATCGTCTGGTTCGAAAAAATGGATTTCAATCTATTTTTGTCGGGTGGTACAAAAATCTCTCGAAAAGTCTAGTTGAAATCGAGGACCGAGAGTTTGGCTAGTGTTTGAAATGGACTGAAATTATAGATTTCGGTCCATTTTAGTCGGGTGGTACGAAAATCGATCGAAAAGTGCATATGAAATCAAGGACCGGGAGACCCTTATATCATTTTCTCCAAAATTTATAACTGGTGTTACGGGTTCCGCGTCAGATTTCAAACACTAGCCATAGTCTTTTTCGAAAATACGGATTTCGGTCCATTTTAGTTGGATCGTATGAAAATCGCCCGAAAAATCTAGATGAATCGAGGACCGGGAGACTCTTATAGCATTTTTCTCCAAAATTTATAATTGTGTTTCGAGTTCCGCGCTAGATTTCAAACACTAGCCAAAGTCTAGTCCGAAAAAAGCAGATTTTAGTCCATTTTTGTCGAGGGTACGAAAATGCCCGAAAAGTCCAGATGAAATTGAGGAGCGAGAGAAACTTATATCATTCTTCTCCAAAATTTATAATTATGTTTCGGGTTTCGTGCCAGATTTCAAACACTATCCATTGTCTGGTGTAAAAATATGAATTTCGGTCCATTTTTGTCGTGTCGTACGAAAATCGCCCGAAAAGACCAGATGAAATCGAGGACCAAGAGACCCTTATAACATTCTTCTCCTAAATTTATAACTGAGTTTCGGGTTCCGCCTCAGATTTCAAACACTAGCAACTGTCTTGTTCGAAAATGCGGATTTCTGTCCATTTTTGTCGGGTGGTAGAAAAATCGCCCGAGAAGCCCAGATAAAATCGACGATCACGAGACCCTTATAGCATTCTTCTACTAAATTTTTTAACTGAGCTTCGGGTTTCGCGTCAAATTTCAAACACTAGCAATCATCTGTTCAATATACGGATTTTGGTCCATTTTTTGTCCGGTGGTACGAAAATCACCCAAAAAGTCCAGATGAAATCGAGGACAGAGAGACCCTGATAATATTCTTCTCAAAAATTTATTACTGGTTTTTAGTTCCGTGCCAGATTTCAAACACTTGCCATCGTCTGTTCCGAAAATATAGATTTCGATCCTTTTATGGAGGGTAAGATAATCACCCGAAAATTCCAGATAAAATCAAGGACCGAGAGACTATTATAGCATTCTTCTTCTAATTTTTAAATGTATTTCGGGTACCGTGTCAGATTTCAAACACTAGCCATCGTTTGGTTTGAAAATATAGATTTTGTCCATTTTTGTCGTGGGGTACGAAACTCTGCCGAAAAGTTCAGATGAAATCGAGGACCGAGAGTCTCTATAACATTCTTCTTCTAAATTTATAACTATGTTTCGGTTTCCGCGTTAGATTTCAGACTCTATCAATCGTCTTGTTCGAAATTAGGGATTTCTGTCCTTTTGGTCGGGTGGTACGAATATCGCCCGAGTAGTCCAGCTGAGATCGAGGACCGAGAGACCCTTATAAAATTCTTCTCTTAAATATATATAGCAGTAATTCGGGTTTCCGCATCAGATTTCAAACACAAGCCATCGTCTGGTCCGAACCCAAAAAGTCAAATGAAATCGAGGATTGAGAGACCTTTTATAGCATCATCTTGTTCAAAAATACCTATATCGGTCAATTTTAGTCGGGTGGCACGAAAATTGCCTGAAATGTCTAGATGAAATCAAGGACACGAAGACTCTTATATAGCATTTTCTCCTAAACTTATAACTGTGTTTCGGGTTCCGCGACAGATTTCAAACACTATCCATCGTCTCCTGGTCCTCGATTTCATCCGGACTTTCCGGGCGATTTTCATGCCACTAGACTAAAATGGATTGAAATCCGTATTTTCGGACCAGAAGATGGCTAGTGTTTGAAATTTGACATGGAATCCAAAATACAACAATAAATTTAGAAGATGAATGATATAAGGGTCTCTCTATCGGTGATTTCATTTGAACTTTTCATGCGATTTTTGTATCTCTCGACAAAAATGATACAAAATCTACATTTTCAGACCAAACGATGGCTAGTGATTAAAATCTGACCCGAAATGAGAAACATTGTTATATATTTAGGAGAAGAATGCTAAAAGGGTTACCCGATCCTCGATTTCATCTGGACCTTTCAACAAGACGATAGCTAGTGTTTGAAAATCTGACGCAGAACCCGAAACTCAGTTATAAATTTAGGAGAAGAATGCTACAAGAATCTTCTCCTCGATTTCATCTAGACTTTTCAGGCAATTTTTGTATCCCTTGACTAAAATGGACCAAAATCTGTATTTTTGAACCAGACGATAGCTAGTGTTTGAAATCTGTCGCAGAACCCAAAACATAGTTACATATTTTGGATTAGAATGCTATAAGGGTTTCCCAGTCCTCGATTTCATCTGGACTTTTCGGGCGATTTTCATACCACTCGACAAAAATCAGTATTTCCAGAACAACAAGGGCTAGTGTTAGAAATTTGACGCGGAACCCGAAACACAGTTATAATTTTAGAACAAGAATGCTATAAGGGTCTCTCGGTCCTCGATATCATCTCGACTTTTCGGGCGATTTTCTTACCAGACGATGGCTAGTGTTTGATATCTAACGCGGAACTCGAAACTCAATTATTTATTTAGGAGAAGAATGCTTTAAGGCTCTCTAGGTCGTCGATTTCATCTGGACTTTTTGGGCGATTTTCGTACCACTAGACTAAAATGGACCGAATTCTGTATTTTCGAAAAAGACGATGGCTTGTATTTGTATTCTGACGTGGAACACGATACACATTTATAAACTTAGATGAAGAATGTTATAAGGGTCTCTCGGTCCTCGATTTCATCTTGACGATGGCTAGTGTATTTTTAGAAAAATGGACCAAAATCTGTATTTTTAGACTAGACGATGGCTAGTGTTTGAAATCTGACCAGAAATGAGAAACATTGTTATATATTTAGGAGAAGAATGCTTAAAGGGTCACCCGATCCTCGATTTTATGTCGACTTTTCTAGTGATTTTCGTACCACCTGACAAAAAATGGACGGAAATCCGTAATTTCCAACTAGACGATGGGCTAGTTTTTGAAATCTGACACGGAACCCGATATACATTATAAAATTGGGAGAAGAATGCTATAAGAGTCTTCTGGTCCTCAATTTCATCTGGTCTTTTGGGCGATTTTCGTACCACCTAAAAAAAATGGACCAAAATTTGTATTTTCGGACCAGACGAGGGCTAGTGTTTGATATTTGACGTTGGGAACCCGAAACACAATAAAAAATTTGAGAAATTTGCTTTAAGGGTCTCCCCGTCCTTGATTTCATCTAGTCTTTTTAGGAAATTTTCGTACCACACGACAAATATGGACCGAAATTCGTATTCGTACCAGACGGATGGCTAGTGTTGAGAATTGATATAGAACCCGAACTCAGTTATAAATTTAGGAGAGAATCCTACAAAGAATCTTCTTCTCCTCGATTTTATCTGGACTATTCGGGCAATTTTCGTACCCCTAAACAAAAATGGGCCAAAATCTGTATTTTTGAACCAGACGATAGCTAGTGTTAAATCTGCCCGGAACCCGAAACATAGTTATAAATTTTGATAAGAATGCTATAAGGTTTCCGCATCCTCGATTTAATCTGGACTTTTCAGGCGATATTCATACCACCGACAAAAATGGACCGAAATTAGTATTTTCTGGAACAGAAGCCGGGCTAGTGTTTGTAATTTGACGCAGAACCTGAAACACAATTATAAATTTTGAGAGAATAATGCTATATGGGTATCCCGGTCCTCGATTTCATCTTGGCTTGGACTTTTTGGGCAATTTTCATTACCACTAGACTAAAGTGATTGAAATCCGGATTATTCTGGACCAGCATGGCTAGTGTTATAAATTTGACATGGGCCGCAATACAATATAAGTTTAGATAAGATTGCTATAAAGTCTCATCCGGCTCGTCGATTTCATCTGCGACCTTTTGGCCATTTTGGTCCCTCGACAAAAAATGACCAAAATCTATATTTTCGGCCAGGCGATGGCTAGTGTTTGAAATCTGACTCGGAATCAAAAACACTGTTACATAATTAGGAGAAGAATGCTATCAGGTGCTCTAGGTCCTCGATTTTCATCTGTACTTTTCGGGTGATTTCGTTTCCACCCGACAAAAAACGACCGAAATCCCGTATTTTCAAACAAGATGATTGCTAGTATTGAAATATGAAGCGGAACCGAAACTCAATTATAACTTTTGGAGAAGAATGTTATAGGGTCTCTCGGTCCTCGAATTGTTTAGTCTTTTCGGGAGATTTTCGTACCCCTCGACAAAACTGGAACGAAATTTGTATTTTCGAACAAGACGATGGCTAGTGTTTGAAATCGTGTGCGAAACCCGAAACATAGTTATAAATTTTTGAGAGAATGCTACATGGGTCTCCAAGTCGTTGATTTCATCTGGACTTTTTCGAGAGATTTTCATACGATCCAACTAAAATGACCGAAAATCCGTATTTTTGTAAAAGACTATGGCTAGTGTTTGAAATGACTGACGTGTAACCCGAAACACAGTTTTTAAATTTAGAAGAAAAATGTTATAAGGGTCTCTCGGGCCTCGATATCATCTCAACATTTCGGGCGATTTTGGTACCCTCGACAAAAATATATCGTATTTGTATTTTTTGGAACATACGATGGCTAGTGTTTGATATCATATACGCGGAACTTTAAAACTGTTATAAATTTAGAGAAGAATGCTTTAAGGTTCTCCAGGTCCTCGATTTCATCTGGACTATTCGGGTTATTTTGTACCACTCGACTAAAATAGACCGAAATTCGTATTTTTGAACAAGACAAAGGCTTGTGTTTGTTTTCCGCGCGGATACCTATACACAATTATAAATTAGATGAAGAATGTTATAAGGGTCTCTCGGTCCTCGATTTCAATCTGATGATGGCAAGTGTATTTTCAGAAAAATGGACCAAAATATGTATTTTTTTAGACCAGACGATGGCAGTGTTTGAAAATCGGACCCGAAATGAGAAAACTTGTTAATATATTATAGGAGATGAATGCTTAAGGTCACCGATCTCGATTTTATCTCGATTTTCGAGTGATTTTCTACAGACAAAAATGGACGCGTAATCCGTAATTTCCAATCTAGACTGCTAGTTTTTGAAATCTGACGCGGGAACCCGTTGTATACATTATAAATTTAGAGAAGAATGCATAGGTTCTTCTATTCCTCAATTTCCATCTGGACTTTTTGGGCATTTTCGTTTACCACTAACAAAAGAGGACCGAAATTGTATTTTCGAACCGCGAGGGGCTATGTTTGAAATTTGACGTGAACCCGAAACACAATTTTAAATTTTGAGAAGATTTGCTTTAAGGTCTCCCAGTCCTTGATTTCATCTGCGTCTTTTTAGGAAATTTTCGTACCACACGACAAATATGGACCAAAATTTCGTATTTTGGACCAGACGATGGCTAGTGTTTGAGAATTTGTGTAGAACCGGAAACTCAGTTATAAATTTAGGAGAAGAATGCTACAAAGAATCTTCTTCTCTTGGATTTCATCTGGACTATTCGGGCAATTTTCTTCCCCTCAACAAAAATGGAAAAATCTGTATTTTTTGAACCAGACGATAAGTAGTGTTTTGAAATCTCCGCGGAACCCGAAACATAGTTATAAATTTGGATAGGAATGCTATAAGGGTTTCCCCATCCTCGATTTAATCTAGACTTTTCAGGCGATATTCATAACACCCGAAAAAATGGACCGAATTAGTATTTCTGGAACACAGAGCTAGTTTGTGTTTGTAATTTGACGCAGAACCTGAAACACAATTATAAATTTTGGAGAAGATGCTATAAAGGTATCCCGGTCTCGATTTTCATCTGGCTTGGACTTTTGGGCAATTCATACCACTAGTCTAAAATGGATTGAAATCCGTATTTTAGGACCAGACGATTGGCTAGTTTTAGAAATTGACATGGAACCCGAAATATACAATAATAGTTAGATGAAGAGGTGCTATAACAGTCTCCTCGGTCGTCAATTTCATTGGATTTTTTGGGAGATTTTTTGTACCACTCGACAAAAATGGACCAAAATCTATATTTTCCGGGCCAGGTCGATGGCTTAGTGTTTGAAATCTGACTCGGAATCCAAACACTGTTACTGATTTGGAGAAGAATGGACTGAAATATGTATTTTTAGACCAAAACGATGGTTAGTGTTTGAAATCTGACCCGAAATGAGAAACATTGTTATATATTTATGGAGAAGATGCTATAAGGGGTCACCCGATCTCGATTTCAGCTATACTTTTTTCGGGTGATTTCGTACACCCCGACAAAAAATGGACGGAAATCCATATTTCCCATCAAGACGATGGCTAGTGTTTGAAATCTGACGCGGAACCGATAAATTTCTAAATTTAGGAGAAGAATGCCTATAAGAGTCTTTGTCCTTGATTCATCTGGACTTTTGGGCGATTTTCGTACCACCTAACAAAAATTGAACTGAAATCTTTTTTCGGAACAGACGAGGGCTAGTGTTTGAAATTTGACGAGGACCCGAAACACATATACTAATTTTGGAGAAGAATGCTTTAAGGGTCTCCCGATCCTCGATTTCATCTGGACTTTTTTTTGCGATTTTCGTACCACCTAACAAATATGGACCGAAATTCGTGTTTTCGAACCAGACAATGGCCTAGTGTTTGAAATTATCACGCAAAAACCGAAAACTTAGTTATATTTTGGAGAAGAATGCTACAAGAATCTTCTTCTCCTCATTTTGATGGGACTTTTCGGGAATTTCGTCCCCTCTACCAAAATGAACTAAAATCGTTATTTCGAACTAGACGATAGTTAGTGTTTGAAATCTGCCACGAAACCCGATACATAGTTATAAATTTTGGATAAGAATGCCATAAGGGTTCCCGGTCCTCGATTTCATCTAGAATTTACGAGCGACATTCATACCATACAAAAATGGACCGAAAATCAGTATTTCCGGAACAGACGAGGGCTAGTGTTTGTAATTTGACGCGGAACACTGAAACTTAGTTATAAATTTTGGAGAGATGCTATAAGGGTCCATGGTCCTCGATTTCATCTGGAATTTTCGGACGATTTTCATACCACTAGAAAAATGGATTGAATATTATATTTTCGGACCAGACGATGGCTAACATATCTGGAATTTTCGGACGATTTTCATACCACATATTATCCGTAACATATAATAAAAATAGAGTTGTCAAATAAAATGTAATTATTTCTTTATTTGAGACAATCTAGTTTTATTTTAATGTTTATGATTATCTTCATTTTATAGTTTTACTTTTAATAGACAATATATATAATAGTACATGTAAAAAAACTAGAGATGTCAAATAAGGTAATAATTACATCTTTAATTTTATTAGGGTTCAATGTGTTAGGGTGTTTAGGATTTAAGAAATCACGTTTAGGGATTAAGGTTCAGGATTTTGGGTTTAGTGTTTAGGGTTTAAGGTTTAGGATTTAAGGTTTAAGGTTTTGGGTTGAGGTTCGGGTTAATAAGTATATAGAGGTTATCTTCATTGCCAAATGTTACTACAAAACGATCATAATAATAACATATAATGAAATATAGTTTGTCAAATAAATATGTAATTATAACTTTATTTGAAAATAATATTTTATTATATGTTATTCTAATCTTCTTTAATAATGTTATTATTATCTTTGTTTTGGTAGTTGTACTTAATAACAAGATAATAATAACTATAGCAAAATTGAGTTGTCAAATAAATATGTCAAAAATTAATTTATTTGACAAATCTATTTTTATTATATGTTATTATTATCTTCGTTTTGTAGTTATACTTAATAAATAAAGATAATCACAAAATATAACACAAATTGAGTTGTCAAATAAATATGAATTTGAAAATTTATTTATCTATTTTATTATCTCGTTATTATTTATACTTGGTAATAAATCATTTATTAATGAGTGTCTAATAAATAAGTAATTATAACTTTATTTAACAACTAACATTATTATTTTATTAATATTTATATTATCTTTCGAGTTTTAACTTACATATAATAATAAATATAATAAAATTGTAATAATTACATTATTTTATTTGACAACTTATTTTATTATATGTTATTACTATCTTCGTTATGTAATAAATTAACAGTCAAACTTTTAAAAGGAAGATAATAATAACATATGATAAAATAGAATTATCCAATAAATTAATAGTTACATATTTAATTGACAACTCTATTTTATTATATGTCATATTATCTTCGTTTTTATATTTTAATTTCGTAATAAGATAATAACATATACAAAATT
Source organism: Cicer echinospermum (assembly GCA_002896215.2). Classification (NCBI taxonomy): domain Eukaryota; kingdom Viridiplantae; phylum Streptophyta; class Magnoliopsida; order Fabales; family Fabaceae; genus Cicer; species Cicer echinospermum. The sequence goes on from PGTU02000004.1 coordinate 12,377,669, forward strand.
GAGTTGTAAAATAAATAAGTAATTATTATTTTGTTTGACAACTCTATTTTATTCTATGTTATTATTATCTTTGTTATGAAATAAAACCATAAAACGAAGATAATAATAACATTAAATAAAATAAAGTGGTCAAATAATGTAATACTTAAATATTTATTTGACCACACTATTTTATTATATTATTATTATCTTCGTTTTGTATTTAATTTACAACTCGATTTTGTTATATGTTATTATTATTTTCGTTATTTAGTACAATTATAAAACGAAAATAATAAAAACATATAAGAAAATTGAGTTGTCAAATAAAAATGTAATTATTACTTTATTTGACAACTCTATTTTGTTATACATTATTATTTACTTAGTTATAACTTATTTGTTTGACAACTCTATTTTAATTATATGTTATTATTATCTTAATTATGAACTTAGAATACTATAAAACGGTGATAATAATAACATAGAACAATTTGAGTTGTCAAATAAAACAAATAATACATATTTATTTGAAAACTCTATTTTATATATGTTATTATCGTCTTGGTTATGAACTAAAAACTATAAAACAAAGATAGATAATAACAATTATATAACAAAATAGAGTTGTCAAATAAATATGTAATTATTACTTGATTAGATAAATCTATTTTATTATATGTTTCTATTATCTTCGTTATATAGTACAACTACATGACGAAGATAATAGTATCAATATAATAAAATAGAGTTTGTCAAATAAAGTAATAAATTACATATTTATATGACAATTTATATTATTATCTCGTTTCTGTAGTTCTACCTAAATAATGAAAATAATAATAACATATAACAAAAATTGAAGTTGTTAATAAATATGTCATTTAATTATTTACTTTGAACAACTCTATTTTATTATTAAGTCATTGCTATGAATGTAAAACTATAAAACAAAGATAACAATAACATATAATTAATTAGAGTTGTCCAATAAAGTAATAATTACATATTTATTTAACAACTCTATTTTATTAAATGATATTACTATCTTCGTTATGCAGTCAAACCTTAAAAAGAAGATAATGATAATAATATATAATAAAATAGAATTATCAAATAAATTAATAATTACATATTTATTTGACATCTCTGTTTTATTTTACGTTATTATTATCTTCGTTTTGTAGTTGTACTAAATAACGAAAATAATAATAACATATAAAAAATTGAGTTGTAAAATTAATATGTAATTATTACTTTATTTGACAACTCTATTTTATTATATGTTATTATTATCTTCTTTATGTAGTAAAACTATATAACGAATATAATAATAATATTTAATAAAATAGAGTTGTCAAATAATGTAATTACAAAGCATTCTTCTCCTAAATTTATAATTGTGTTTCGGGTCATATTTTGAACATTAGCCATCATTTGGTCTAAAAATACGAATTTTTGTGGATGCATTTTGTCGGGTGGTACGAAAAATTCCTGAAAAAGTCTAGTTGAAATCGGGGATTTTTGTACCACCCGATTTCGGTCCATTTTTGTCAGGTGTAGAAAAATCGCCTGAAAATGTCCTAAGATGAAATCGACGACCGTGAGACCATTATAGCATTTTTCTCCAAAATTTTATAACTTTGTTTTGGGTTCCACGCCAGATTTCAAACACTAGTCATCGTGGTCGTCCGAAAATAACGATTTTCTTTCTATTTTTGTCGGGGTGTACTAAAAATAGGCCCGAAAAGACTAGATGAATATCGAGGACTAGGATACCCTTATCGCATTCTTCTCCAAAATTTATAAATGTGTTTCGGGGTTCCTGCATCAGATTTCAAAACACTAGCCATCATCTAGTAAGAAAATACGGATTTTGGTCCATTTTTTTCAAGGTGATACAAAATCGCCCGAAAAGTCTAGAATTTGAAATCGAGGACCGGGAAGACCATTATAACATTCTTCTTCAAAATTTATAACTGTGTTTCAGGTTCCTTGCAAGATTTCAAACACTAACCATCGTTTTGTTCGAAAATATGAATTTCGTTCCATTTTAGTCGGTTGGTACGAAAATTGATCGAAAAGTCTAGGTGAAATCGAGGACTGGGAGACCCTTAATCTTCTTCCCCAAATTTATAAACTGTGGTTCGGTGTTGCCTGTCAAAATTAAACACTAGCCATTTTCTAGTCCGGAAACTATAGATTTGGAAATATTTTGTCGATGGGTAAGGAAATCGACCGAAAAGTCAGTATGAAATCGAGCTCCGGGGACTCTTATAGCATTCTTCTCCAAAATTTAAAACTGTGTTTTAGTGTTCTGCGTCAGAATTCAAAACATTAGCCCCATCGTCTTATTCAAAAATACGGATTTCGGTCCATTTTAGTCGTATGGTATGAAACTCGCCCGAAAAGTCTGATGAAATCGATGACGGGACCCTTTGCATTCTTCTCCAAAATTTATAACTGTCTTTCGGGTTCCGCGTTAGATTTCCAACACTAGCCGTCGTCTGAATTGAAAATATAGATTTCGGTCCTTTTTTTGTCGAGGGTTACGAAAATTGCCCAAAAAGTCCACATGAAATCGAGGACCGAGAGACCCTTATAGCATTCTTCTCCAAAATTTATAACTGTGTTTCGGGTTCTTTGTCAGATTTCAAACACTAACCATCGTTTTGTTCGAAAATACATATTTTGGTTCAATTTAGTAGTGTGGTACGAAAATAGTCTAAAAAGTCCAAATCAAATCGAGGACTGGAAGACCTTTATAGCATTCTTCACCAAAATTTATAATTATGTTTCAGGTTCTGCGACAGATTTCAAACACTAACCATCGTTTTGTTCAAAAATACGAATTTAAGTCCATTTTAGTTAAGTGGTATGAAAATCACCCGAAAAGTCCAGATGAAATCGAAGACCGGGAAGCCCTTATAGCATTCTTCTCCAAAATTTATAACTGTCTTTCGGGTTCCGCGCCAGATTTCAAACACTAACCATTGTTTGGTCCGAAACTACGAATTTCGATCCATTTTTGTTGGGTGGTACGAAAATCCCCCGAAAAGTCCAGATAAAATTGAGGACTAGGAGACCCTTACATCTTTCTTCTCCTAAATTTATAATAGTGTTTCGGATTCTACATCAGATTTGAAACACTAGCCATCATCTGGTCCGAATAATAGATTTCGGTCCATTTTTTTCGAGGGGTAAGAAAATCGCCCAAAAAGTCCAGATGAAATCGAGGACTTGGAGACCCTGATAGGATTCTTCTTCTAAATTTATAACTGTGTTTCGGGATCTGCGTCAAATTTCAACAACTAGCCATCGTCTTGTTCAAAAATACGGATTTCGGTCCATTTTAGTTGGGAAGTACGAAAATCGCACGAAAATAATTGTGTTTCGGGTTTCGGGTTTCGCGTTAGATTTCAAACACTAACAATCGTCTTATTCGAAA
>PGTU02000004.1:12381195-12452205 GCA_002896215.2 Cicer echinospermum
AAGCCCCAAACTCACTCATAAAACTTTAGATAATCGATCCCAATCATTTACGTTAAGTAAAAAACTAGTTCTGAGTCAGACAACCGATTGCCAATTGAGTGATTCATCAATTGACTTATTAGTTGATTGATTTACTTTCTTTGGCAAATACTTAAGTATGAAATCATAGTGATTAGTCTACTAAAACAACTACTATGACAACTAATCACACTATACATATTTGCATCTTTCTCAAGCACATCCTCCAATTTTGGTTGATTCCTTGAGTTCCAAGCTTTTGTTCCAAGTGTATAGTGTCTGCTTGTTTTCCTAAAATGTTTCTCAATTCAAATCATTAGATCAATCAAATACTTCATATGTATTGTATGTTTGGGAATTAAATCAAAAACATGATCAGGGAAGCTCATGACTTACAAACTCCCCGTTTTTGATTTAATGACACAGTTTTAACCTTGAGATTATTTTAGAATCTCCCTTGAATTTTAGAGTTTATGATACATTTCAACAACATGGGCACAAATTGGTATCAGAGTACAAACAAGGTACATTATATGTATCAGAATGCATATGTTATCAGATATGGGCAAATATCACATAATCAGGATAATCACAGCATCATATAATCATAGCATAAGTTCCAATTTGATTACCAATCACCAATGTAATATCACAAGTTAAACCAATCTCCCGCCTTTTGTCCTGGCATATAAAAACAAATATAAAGCGAGAGCTGATTAATCAAAAGAACCATAAATAATTACACTACTAGAAAAAAACGCTTTAAGACCACTTTTCGTCACTAAATGGAGAAAATCGGTCACTAAACCAAAACAATCGGAATTATCGAACGAAGTTTATTTGACACAATTTAAATCAGTTGGATAAACTGTCGTCACTAGCTGTGCACCAGAATAGCGACCAGACTTTAGTGACCACGACTTTACGACCGCAACTTTAGTACCGTAAATTAGCACCGATAGCGGACTTTAGTGACCGTTTATAGTGACCGAGATTTAGTAACCATTGTTGTGACCAATTTTGAGACTGAATTAGTGACTAACGTTTGAGACTGATTTAGCAACCACTTTAAAATTAATTTGCTTTATCATTAGTGACTGGTTTAGAGACGAAATTTATGACAAATGTTATATTTATAAAATATTTGGTCACCAATTTCAGTTTCTAAACAGAAGATAAAAAGAATTATCTTTCTCAAAAGGTCTTGTTAACGATTTAACAGAGATATTTAGATGATTTATTGTGTAAATTCCTTATTTCCTTAATAGTTTAGACTTCAATGGAGCGTATAGACATGAAATTATGGTGCTATCTAGGCTCTAATTGCTTCATAGGGTTATCATAACTAGAAAAGTGATCCAAGGTGACCAGGCTTCAATATTGAATAATAATTATAAAATCAAAATAAAGTCAAGTAGCAATCCATTGAACCAAAGCAAAGTCTAGAAACAAAATAAAAAGAATTTAAGAGAATTCAGAAAGAAATTAAGACAACTACTGAAAGTGTGATTAGCCGACTCACCAGATTACGTTAGGGTTCTTGCAATGAAAAAAGAAAATAAATTAAGAAATGAGAATTTACCATGGCAGCTGATTAGGGTTCATGCGATTTGGAAAAAAACAGAGAGCAAAATGCAAAACGGTGGAATTGATTAGGGTTCGTGCTACTATTGATATTTTTGGTGCTATCACTACCACGTAACTGGCGTTTAACTATGGGACATTGAAGGTTGCGAAGATGGAGATGCTAATGGAACGGGAGATGGTGTTTATTGAGGCCTTAAAGATGATCGAGATGAAGGAGAAAGTGAATGGAGATGAAGGAGACGGTGAGAACGAAAAATGGAGGCACTAGGGTTTGCGAGGATGAAGGAGAACGGTGAGAACGAGAAATGGAGCACTAGGGTTTGCGAGGATGAAGGAGAAAGTTTGAAACGAAAAACGAAAAATGGAGGCACTAGGGTTTGGGAAAAAGGAGGGCACAAGGGTTTGCGAGGATGAAGAGGAACGGTAGTATCCTTTGATTGTTTATGGTAGTGCGAAATATGTTTTGGCATTATCATATTTTTATATTTAATATTATATCATATTTTTAAGCATACGTTTGGGTGTATTTTAAAATAAATTTTTTTTTTCTATGATATGTATTGTTTTAAAATAAAAATATTTAATTTCTAAATTGGTTGTTAAATCTACTTTTTTTAGATATAGAGATTCAGAAAAATCTAGTTTTAAAGAAGAAAATAGATTTTGATTGGTCTCTAAACCGGTCGCTAATAAAAAATTGGTTTCTCTGAATCGATCGCTAAAATATATTGTGACTACTTTAGAGATACATTTATTTTAGTTAACTATTATAAATATTTTAGTCTACAAAAATTATTTCACATTTTTCTTTTTTATAATAAAGAAAATTAAACATAGTAATTCCAAAATTGTTAGCGACCGATTTATGTGACGAAATAATATTCTAGTTTTAAGATTTAAAATTTCAGTCTCTACTTTGGTCGCTAGTGTGAAAGACAAATTTCTATTAGTAATATTTAGCGACTGAATTTTGTCGCTAAAATATTTAGTTGCGATTTCAGTCACTAAATTTCATTTAGCGACCGAACTTTAGTGACGAAAAAATATTTAGTTTCTAAATTCAAATTATGGTTTCTATTGTCGGTCGCTAGTGTGACTGAAATATTCGGTCCTCTAAATCAGTCACTATAGGCGAAAATTCTAGTAGTGATACAAAATATTTACAAGCAACAAGAAAAAACTAAATTCCTAATCAACTAAACTAGGACTGCTCCTCATTATCATCAACGGGAGAGGTTTGAGACTGTGTATTATCCTCAGCAAGTGTTCCTCACCATGAGGTTTAGCACTTTCTAGATTGGTAGATTTTGTTCTTCAGCTACTTGCCTGCCAATCTCAACAATGTCTTTAAAGGACATTTTGAGACCCAGTGCTCTTGGATGGCATCCACATCTTGAACACTGAGATTCAAAAGTGCTTGGAGTTCTAAGAGAGGCTTCCACACTTGCATTTGGGCAGACCTGAGATTCCATACCTCCGGCAGCTTAGCCATAAGCCTCAGATGTGCTTCAGTTGGGTCATCACTGAGTTGTGCCTTGATCAGCACTTGGTTGCATCCTTGTCCAAATGCCATTATCCTTTTCAATTGCATCTGGTTAACAATGGATTCACCAAAGGCTAAAGTGGTCTTAATTGATTCTTCATTGCACAAGAAACCTTGAAGTGCCTCAGAATCTTTGTAATCAACTGGTTGGCAGGGGAGCAGTAGCTTGCCTTGTGCTGATTCAACCAATATTCAGCAAACACGATCCAAGTCCAACTCATCTTGAACTCCTTGTACAGTCCCCAAAGCAGGATGATATCCAGCCTCTATTACAACGGCGTGATTTCCAGAGCGAGGTACTAACATCCAGAGAAGATTGAGAAGGATTAAGATGCAGAAAAATTTAAGTTGGGTGATAGAATATGAACTGATGGTGTAAACGGGTTGAGAAATCGATTTAGGGTTTATATAGAACTGTTCAGAATCGATTTCCCAATCGATTTTATTTACTTCTAGGTTACCAAATCGATTGTCCAATCGCTTGTGTTACGTTACTTGAAGTGAACTAAAATATATCCGTTACACCCACTTCCAACAGCTATAAAATTTTACTCAACATCGTCTTGTAAATCGATTTCCAAATCGATTTCGTAATTGATCCTTCAGTTTATTAAATCGATGTCCAAATCGATTCCTCAATACGTTCAGAATCTTCTATCTCAGCATCGATTTCCAAATCGATTCATATAAGTGCAGTTCCAAAAATCTGATTCAATCGATTTCCCAATCGATGCTCGGGTTAGAGGTTGGAAAACTTCTCATATTTGTGGATGTCTTAACCAAACAATCGATTATCAAATCGATTCTTTAAACGATTTTCCAAATCTTCCATCGATTCCTCAATCGATTGAGATGATGTATACTACAGCAATTGACTTCTGAGATGTGCTAATCGATTATGAAATCGATTATAGAGTTTGTGACATAGACAAATAAGACACTATGTACCATAAATCGATTTATGCAATCGATTATCGTGTTTTCAATTTTACCAATTAAAACACTGTGCATCATAAATTCGATTATACAATTGATTTTGTAATGCAGTTTCCTATCTGGTCACAGGATAATCGATGTTACAATCGATTTTGTCACAAGGATCAGATTTCATTGAGATCTATAATACCAAGTTTTCATTCTTATAAAGAAGAAACTGTCCTTGGGTAAGGCTTTGGTGAAAATATCAGCAAACTGATCAGTTGTATTGACATATTCAAGCTTGATCTTGTTGATATTGATCTCTAATAAAGTGATGCCTAATCTCTATATGTTTGGTTCTAGAATGCATGACAGGGTTCTTAGTGATATTTATAGCACTAGTATTATCACACATGATGGCACAGTACATAGATCAACACCAAAGTCAGAAAGGTGTTGTTGCATCCATAAGATTTGTGCACAACAGCTTCCAGCAGCTACATATTCAGCTTCAGCTGTTGAAAGTGCAACACTATTTTGTTTCTTGCTATGCCAAGATACAAGTGAGTTCCCTAATAGTTGGAAAGTACTAGATGTACTTTTTCTGTCCAATTTGCAGCCAGCAAAATCAGAATCAGAATAACCAACTAGAATGCAAGTAGATCCCTTAGGATACCACAAACCTAGATTTTTGGTTCCTATAAGATATCTAAAAATCCTTTTGACTGCACTTAGATGGGATTCTTTTGGATTGGCTTGGTATCTAGCACACATGCAAACACTAAACATAATGTCTGGTCTACTAGCTGTAAGGTATAGTAAGGATCCTATCATGCCTCTAAACATTGTCACATCAACAGATTTTCCCTTCTCATCTCTATCTAAATGACAAGCTTGACTCATGGGTGTATCAATGGATTTAAACTTATCAAAACAAACTTCTTTTAAAGATCATTACAGTATTTGGTTTGACTAGGAAAATGCCATTTCTTGGTTTGTTTGATTTGAAATCCAAGAAGTAAGTTAATTCTCCCATCATGGACATTTCAAATTTTCCTTTCATTGTATTTTCAAATTCTTTACAAAGCTTATTGTTTGTTGATCCAAAAATTATGTCATCAACATAAATTTGGACCAAAAGAATGTCTTTTCCTTGTCTTTTGATAAAAAGTGTCTATCTACATTTCCCCTTGAAAAATTTCTTGTAAGAGGAAATTGCTTAGCTTTTCATACCAAGCTCTTGGAGCTTGTTTCAAGCCATAGAGGGCTTTTGTCAGTTTAAACACATGATTTGGAAACATAGGATCTTCAAAACCAGTGTTTGACTAACAAAGACTTCCTCTTGGATGTCTCCATTTATAAAGGCACTTTTTTACATCCATTTGATATAGTTTAAAGTCCATTATACATGCATAAGCAGGCAGGATTCTAAGCTTCTAGTCTAGCTACAGGGGCATAGGTTTCATCATAGTCAATCCCCTCCTCTTGGTTTCATCATAGCCCATTTTCATCCATTTTGTTTCTAAACACCCACCTAGTTCCTATGACATGTTTATCTTCTGGTTTTGAAACTAGAATCCACACTTTTGTTTCTCTCAAACTGATTGAGCTCTTCTTGCATGGCAACTATCCAGTCATGGTCCATAAGAGCTTCCTTTATGTTTTGGGTTCTGCTTGAGATACAAAGGCTGTGAAGTTGCAAAAATGTCTGAGGGATTTTCTAGTTGACACTCCTTTTGAAATCTCTCCTATAATGTTGTCAATGGATGGTTTTTGTTAAACTTCCATTCCTTAGGTAAATCATCTTCCCTAATAGGTTCTACACAATCAAGGTTGTTTTGGAGGTACAGGTTCATTAGGTTCTATTGGTTCAGATTCTACAATATCATCCAAAGAATCACTAACTATAGGAGGAGTGTTGTTCAAGTTTTCAGCAAACATTTCATCAAACTTTACATGAACAGATTCCTCTATAGTTTTGGTTCTCTTATTGTAGATTCTATAGGCCTTAATAGACTGGGAATAACCTAGAAAAATACCCTCATCTGCCTTAGGATCAAACTTTCCTAGATGTTCTTTGCCATTGTTTAATACAAAGCACTTGCATCCAAAGACCCTAAAGTAAGAGATGTTTGGTTTTCTACCCTTGTATAACTCATAGGGAGTTTTTCTAAGTATTAGCCTTATAAGAACTCTATTCACTACATGTGTGGAAGTGTTTATAGCATCAGCCCAGAAATACTTAGGAAGATTTGAGTCTTTAATCATAGTTCTAGCTAGTTCCTCTAAAGACCTATTCTTCCTTTCTACAACTCCATTTTGCTGTGGAGTTCTAGGGGCTGAGTATATATGGTGAATTCCATTCTGTTCACAGTAAGTATTAAAGGAATCATTCTGGAATTCTCCACCATGATCACTCTTGATGGAGATTATTTTCTGGTTCTTCTCATTTTGAACTAAGTTTGCAAATCTTTTGAAAATAGAGAAGGCCTCACTCTTGTGAGTCAGAAAAAATGTCCAAGTATACCTAGAGTAATGATCTACTAACACATAACCATACAAGTTTCCTCCAAAACTTCTAACTTGAGATGGACCAAACAGGTCCATATGTATCAACTGTAAAACCCTATTGGTTTGGACTAAATCTATTGGGGGAAAGGATGACTTAACTAGCTTACTCTTCTCACAAGAATCACACAACTTATCCTTAATGAACTTTCTATTTGGGAGTCCTAGAACTATCTGTTTACTAACTAGTTTGTTCAGGTGGTCCATATGTATATGAGCCACTCTCTTATGCCATAACCAGTTTTCATCAGCATTGGATAATAAGCAGCAAATAGTACTAGCAAGCAAAGCATTAAAATCAAGCATGTAAATGTTATTGATTCTGTCACCTACTAACCTTATGTCTTTATTCTCCTTGTGCTCAATTATACAAGACTGAGATGTAAAACTTACTTGGAATCCCTTATCACAGAGTTGACTTATACTAATCAATTTGTGCTTTAGATCCTTGACATAAAGACGTCTTTGATCACTGTAGTCGATTCGTTTCCTATATCTCCAATACCGAGTATCTTACCTTTGTTATTGTCACCGTATTTAACAAATCCACTATCTTTTAAGTTCAGAGACAAGAACTTTGACTTGTCTCCAGTCATATGCTTGGAACATCCACTATCTAGGTACCATGAATGAGTCCTGGATGTCAAGCATATCTGCAAAAAATGATTCAAATTTTAGTTTTAGGTACCAAATTCAAATTGGGTCCTGGAGGGTTAGTTTCAAACATTTGTGTCTTTACTTTCCAAATCTGTTTCCATCCTCTGTTAGCCAGTTTTTTCAGTTTACAATTAAAAACCATATGACCCTTTTTACAGCAAAAGTGACATAAAACAGCAGAGGATGAATTCTGATTTGGTTTAGTGAAGATATCATGCATATGCTTAGATCTAACAAACTTCTGATTCTTTTTAACATTCCTGTTTTTGTCTATAGCCAAGTCCAGATTTAACATTTAGATTCTTTGGTTTCCCAAGAAGCATATCTAAATTGTTTTTACCACTATTGAACTTTTCTAAATCACATTTCAGTGCATACGTTTCCTTTTTCAGATTTTCATTTGTGTCTTTAAGAGACTCATGTTTCAACTTAATCTCATCATAAAGCATGCACTTTTCTTCTAACAGTTTCTTAGTGCTAATTAACCGTTTGATTACATTAACATATTCATCATGTAGTTCATTAAATGCGTCATGTAATTTCATCATAAGAAGGATTGGATTTAGAACTTATCTCACTATCAGAATCTGAATCTGTGTTGGCCATTAGACAAAGATTAGCTTCTTCATCTTCTAAAGATGCATATGACTCTTCATCATTATCGTTCCAGGCAATGTAGGCTTTTCTGGTCTTAGGAGGTGGTTGATTGCCTTTAGCCTTTGAAGTCTTATTTCTGTTTTGCAATTGGAAGCACTCAGATTTTATATGTCCTGTCTTCCCACACTCAAAGCAGGTTATCTTGCTGTCATGTGTCTTTGAACTTGAGGGTTTTCTTGACTTGCTATCTTTCTTTTTTAGAAACTTTTTGAATTTTCTGACAAAGTAATCCAAGTTCTGAATCTTCATCGGTCTCACTATTTGAATCGTCAGTGCAGATCTCTTGTTCAGACTTGTTTGATGTGCTTGGACTTTAAGAGACAACCCTTTTCTTTTTCTATCAGTCTGTTCAGCTTCACTCAATCTATGCAGTCCATCTCATGCTCTCTTAATTTTCCAAATAGTGTGGCAATTCACATGCTACCAAGGTCTTTTGATTCTGCTATGGCAGTGATTTTTGGCTGCCACTCTCTGGTCAAGCACCTCATCACCTTGCTGATTTGTTGTTCATTGTCAATCACCTTGTAGACTCTTGATGCCAATTGTAGGAAATTATGACCTCTATTAAAAAAAATATGAGAATTATTATCAACAAGATTATCTAATTCTTCCTAAGTGATGAATTAAAATCAAACACAATCAAATTCAACTTGTTTAATTTTAATTCCTATTTTAACAGTAAAAGATTCATACAGATTATTCACAGCGGAAGTTTATAATCACATGCAAGATTAATATGAAAAGTAAAGAGAGATAGGAAATAGTGCACTAGGATTTTTATACTGGTTCGACTATCACTTTGATAGCCTACATCCAGTCCTGAAATCCAACACAGATTTCAGCCTTTCACTAGAATGATTTGAGGAATATTTTTACAGACTTTCCAGCGTCACATCCTATCCATCCAACTCACAATCACTTCTATCGCAATACCAACCTATCCCTAAGAATTACTCGTCATATTCTAGCAAGATCAAGCTGAGGTTTCTTTTAGATGAACACAAGCATCCCAAAAGATAACCACCAATGTACTTACTGGATTTCTAAAACTTCAATTACAGAAATTTGTCTTTAACAAAGAACTAATGAATATCAAGACTTTGACTCAATCACAATGTAGGATCTCACACAAAAGTATTTAGCCAATGAGTATTTGTGTGTTGTAACAATTTTTCTCTCAAAGTGTTTTTCAGTTTTTTTTTGTTTATGAAAAAGTGTTACAGTTGTTATTAAAAAAAAATGATTGAATCAGCTTATATATATTCAGAAAAACATCAGGTCAATCGATTGCTCAATCGATTGTATCAAAGTTTAAAACTAGCTTAATCGATTGCCCAATCGATTTTCGCGTGTCTTGTTTTTCTTGAATCTTGAAAATATAAGCATGAATCAATTTGCCAATCGATTCTTTTAATACATGAATCAGAAACTGAAACTAAGAATATATCAGAATCGATTGAGTAATCGATTTTAGGTGTTTCGTTCAAACAACGAGATCAAAACAATCGATTGCTCAGTCGATGTATATTCATAGTTCTAATCGATTTGGCAATGAACTGAATTCTTCCTGTAACTCAAACATTTAGCTTCAATCGATTCGTCAACCGATTATGCTAGTCACAGTGACTTCAGCCATTTTTTCAAAATCAATGTGCCAATCGATTTATTCAAAGTGTTTTTGATAAATGATTAACTTCAATCGATTACCTAATCGATTGCCACAAAACTTGTAGTTTAAGAAATCTAATTCAATTGATGTTCCAATCGATTTGATGGATCACAGAACCTATTCCTGATGAAAAACTTTGTCACAATCGATTGATTCAGTAATTGGTTAGTTCTGTGAATCACACAATCGATTACTCAATTGATGTCCCAATCGATTGTCCAATAGATTGGATTAAGCCCAGAACTCAGGTTTCACTAAAAACCTTTAAGTAATCGATTTCCAATCGATTTACGTAGTAAAAACTCTTGTTCTGAGTCAGACAATCGATTGCCCAATTGATTCATCAATTGACTTATTAGTTGATTGATTTACTTTCTTTGGCAAATACTTAGGTATGAAATCATAGTGATTAGCCTACTAAAACAACTACTATGACAACTAATCACACTATACATATTTGCATCTTTCTCAAGCGCATCCTCCAACTTTGGTTGATTCCTTGAGTTCCAAGCTTTTGTTCCAAGTGTATAGTGTTTGCTTGTTTTCCTGAAATATTTCTCAATTCAAATCATTAGATCAATCAAATACTTCATATGTATTGTATGTTTGGGAATTAAATAAAAAACATGATCAGGGAAGCTCATGATTTACATCTCGGTCCTCGATTTCATGTGGACTTTTAGTGCGATTTTCGTACTACCCGACTAAAATGGACCGAAATCGGTATTTTTGAACAAGCAATGGCTAGATTTTGAAATCTGACGCGGAACCGGAAACACAATTATAAATTTAGAAGAAGAATCCTAACAGGGTCTCCAAGTCCTCGATTTCATCTGGACTTTTTGGGCGATTTTCTTACCGCTAAAAAAAAAATGGAAAGAAATATATTATTCGGACCAGATGATGGCTATTGTTTTAAATCTGATGTGGAATCTAAAACACTTTTATAAATTTAGGAGAAGAATGTTGTAAAGGTCACCCGGTCCTCGATTTCATCTGGACTTTTCGGGGGATTTTCTTACCACAAGACAAAAATGGACCGAAATCCGTATTTTCGGACCAAACGATGGCTAGTGTTTGAAATATGACGCGGAACCCAAAGCACAATTATAAATTTTGGAAAAGAATGCTACTAAGGTTTCCCGGTCATCAATTTCATAAAGACTTTTCAAGCGATTTTTGAACCATCGACAAAAAAGGTCCGAAATCCGTATTTTCAAAAAAAACTATGGCTAGTGTTTGAAATCTGACGCAAAACCTGAAACACAGTAATAAATTTTGGAGAAGAATGATATAAGGGTCTCCTGGACCTAGATTTCATCTTGACTTTTCGGGCGATTTTCGTACCTCCCGACTAAAATGGACTGAAATTCGTATTTTCGAACAAAACGATGGCTAGTGTTTGAATAAGAATGCTATAAGGGTCTCCTGGTTGTTGATTTCATTTGGACTTGTTAGGCGATTTTCATACCACTTAACTAAATTGGACTGAAATTCATATTTTCGAACAAGACTATGGCTAGTGTTTGAAATCTAACACGGCACCTGAAACACAACTATAAATTTAGAAGAAGAATGCTATAAGGGTCTCCCTATCCTCGATTTCATCGGGACTTTTTGGGCGATTTTCGTACCACCCAACAAAAATGGACCGAAATTCGTATTTTCGGACTAGATGATGGCAAGTGTTTAAAATCGAGCGTGGAGCCCGAAAAACAGTTATAAATTTTGAGGAAGAATTCTATAAGGGTCTTCTAGTCCTCGATATCATTTGGTCTTATATGTTATTACAATTTTCGTTATTAAGTACAACTATAAAACGAATATAATAATAACATATAATAAAATAGTATTGTCAATGTTACTTTATTTGAAAACTCTATTTTATTAAATGTTATTATTATATTCGTTTTATAGTTGTACTTAATAACGAAAATTGTAATAACATATAACACAATTGAACTATTAAATAAATATGTAATTATTACTTTATTTGACAACTCTATTTTATTATATGTTATTATTATCTTCATAATATAGTTGTACTACATGACAAAGATAATAATAACATATAATTAAATAAAGTTCAAATTACATATTTATTTTATAAACACAATTTTATTATATGTTATTATTATCTTCGTTATGTAGTAAAACAATAAAAAGAAGATAATAATAACATATAATAAAATAGTGTTGTCAAATAAAGTAATAATTACTTATTTATTAGACAACTCTATTTTATGAAATATTATTATTATCTTCGTTTTTTAGTTGTACTTAATAACGAAGATAATAATAACATATAATAAAATAGGTTGTCAAATAATTAATTATTTCATATTTATTTGACAACTCAATTTTGTTACATTTTATTATTATCTTTATTATTAAATATAACTACAAAACGAAGATAATAATAACATATAATAAAATAGAGTTGTCAAATAAATTAATTTTGACATATTTATTTGACAACTCAATTTTGTTATATGTTATTATTATCTTTATTATTATGTACAACTACAAAACAAAGATAATATTATTATTTAACAAATAAGATTAGAATAACATATAGTAAAACCTTAAACCTTAAACCCGAACCTCAAACCCAAAACCTTAAACTTTAAATCCTAAACCTTAAACCCTAAACCCTAAACACTAAACCCAAAGTCCCGAATTTTAAACTCTAAACTTTAATCCCTAAACGTGATTTCTTAAACCCTAAACACCCTAAAACATTAAACCCTAATAAAATAAAGACGTAATTATTACTTTATTTGTCATCTCTATTTTTTTATATGTTATTATTATATATTTGTTATAAAGTAAGACAATAAAACAAAGATAATAATAACATAAATTAAATTAGAGTTTTCGAATAAACTAATAATTACATATTTATTGGACAACTCTATATTATTATTGTTTATGGATTTTAGTCCATTTTTGTCGGGTGGTTCAAAAATCGCCTAAAAAGTCTAAATGAAAATGAGGATCGGGAGAGATGTTTAGCATGCTTCTCCTAAATTTATAATTGTGTTTCGGGTTAGATTTCAAACACTAGCCATCGTCTGGTCAGAAAATACAAATTTTAGTCCATTTTTGTGAGGTGGTACGAAAATCGCCCGAAAAGTCCAGATGAAATCGAGGACTAGAAGACCTTTATAGCATTTTTCTCCTAAATTGGTAACTGTGTGTCGGGATCGGCGTCATATTTCAAATACTAGCCGTCGTTTAAACCAAAAATACAAATTTCAGTCCATTTTTGTTGTGAAGTACGAAAATCGCCCGAGAAATCCAAATGAGATCGAGGACCAAGAGACTCTTTTAGAATTCTACTCCAAAATTAATAACTGTGTTTTCGGTTCCGCGTCAGATTTCAAACACTAGCCATGTTCTAGTCAAAAATTACAGATTTCTGTCCTTTTTTGTAGAGTGGTACGATAATCGCCCAGAAGTCCAAATGAAGTCGAGGTTCGGAAGATTCTTATACAATTCTTCTCCTACGTTAAAGACTGTGTTTCGGGTTCCGTGTCAGATTTCAAACACTAGCCATCGTCTGGTCCGAAAATACGGTTTTCGGTCCATTTTTGTTGTTTGGTACGATTTTCAAACCCTAGCAATCAGATTTCAAACCCTAGCCATCATCTTGTACAAAAATAAGAATTTTGGTCCATTTTTGTCGGGTGTTACGATTTTCGCCCGAAAAGTCCAGATGATATCGAGGACTGTGAGACTCTTATAGCATTCTTCTCATAAATTTAAAATTGTATTTCGGGTTTCGAGTTTCAGATTAGATTTCAAACATTGGCCATCATCTGGTTCATAAATATGGATTTCAAAATAATAATAACATATAACCAAATTGAGTTGTAAAATAAATATGTAATTATTACTTTATTTGACAACTTTACAACTCAATTTGGTTATATGTTATTATTATTTTCGTTATATAGTACAACTACAAAACGAAGATAATAACAACGTATAATAAAACAGAGTTGTCAAATAAATAAGTAATTATTAATTTATTTGATAATTCTATTTTATGATATGCTATTATTATCTTCATTTTAAAGTTTGATTGCATAACGAAGATAGTAATATCATTTAAAAAAATAGACTTGTCATATAAATATGTAATTATTACTTTATTTGACAACTCTATTTTATTATATGTTATTATTATCTTCATAATATAGTTGTACTACATGACGAAGATAATAATAACATATAATTAAATAAAGTTTTCAACGTTAGAATTCAAACACTAGCCATCGTCTTGTTCGAAAATACGGATTTCGGTCCATTTTAGTCGCGTGGTATGAAAATCGTCGGAAAAGTCCAGTTGCAATCGAGGATCGAGAGACCCTTATAGCATTCTTCTCCAAAATTTATAACTATGTTTTGGGTTCCGCGTTAGATTTCCAACACTAGCCCTCGTCTGGTTACGAAAATTGCCCGATAGTCCAGATGAAATCGAGGACCGAGAGACCCTTATAGTATTCTTCTCCAAAATTTATAATTGTGTTCCGGGTTCCGTGTCAGATTTCAAACACTAACCATCGTTTTGTTCGAAAATACAGATTTTGGTTCATTTTAGTAGGGTGGTACGAAAATCGTCCAAAAAGTCCAGTTCAAATAGAGGACCGGAAAGACCTTTATAGCATTCTTCTCCAAAATTTATAATTGTGTTTCAGGTTCCACGACAGATTTCAAACACTAACCATCGTTTTGTTCGAAAATACGAATTTCGGTCCATTTTAGTCGGGTGGTACGAAAATTGCATGAAAAGTCCATATGAATCTAGAACCGGGAGACCCTTATATCATTCTTCTCCAAAATTTATAACTCTGTTTCAGGTTTCGCGTCAGATTTCAAACACTAGCCATAGTCTTTTTCAAAAATACGGATTTCGGTCCTTTTTTGTCGATGGTACGAAAATCTCCTGAAAAGTCCAGATGAAATCAATGACCGGGAAACACTAGCCATCATTTGGTCCGAAAATACGGATTTCGGTCTATTTTTGTCAGGTGGAACGAAAATCCCCTGAAAAGTCCAAATGAAATCGAGGATCGGGAGACCCTTAAAACATTCTTCTCGTAAATTTATAACAGTGTTTCGGATTCCACATCAGATTTCAAACACTAGCCATCATCTGGTCCGAATAATAGATTTCGGTTCCTTTTTTCGAGGGGTAAGAAAATCGCCCAAAAAGTCCAGATTAAATCGCGGTCTTCGAGACCCTGATAGGATTCTTTTTCTAAATTTATAACTGTGTTTTTGGTTCCGCATCATATTTCAAAAACTAGCCTTCGTATTGCTAAAAAATACGGATTTCTGTCCATTTTAGTCGGGTAGTACGAAAATTGCACGGAAGGTCCAGATGAAATCGAGGACCGAGAGACCCTTATTGCATTCGTCTTCTAAATTTATAATTGTATTTCGGGTTCCATGTCAAAATTCAAACACTATCTATCGTCTTGTTCGAAAATACGGATTTCGGTCCATTTTAGTCGGGTGGTACGAAAGTCATCTGAAAAGTCTAGATGAAATCTAGGACTGGGAGACGCTTATAGCATTCTTCTCCAAAATTTATAATTGTGTTTCGAGTTCCACGCTAGATTTCAAACACTAGCCAAAGTCTAGTCCAAAAATACAGATTTTAATCCATTTTTATCGAGGGGTACGAAAATCGCCCGAAAAGTCCATATGAAATCGATGACAAGGAGACCCTATTAGCATTCTTCTCCAACATTTATAACTGTGTTTCGGGTTTCGCGCCAGATTACAAACACTTGCAATCATATTGGGTGAAAATACGGATTTCCGTCTATTTTTTGTCGTGTGGTCCACAAATCACCCGAAAAGTCCAGATGAAATACTAGCCCTCGTTTGGTCTGGAAATACTGGTTTCGGGCCATTTTTTTGGGGTGGTATGAAAATCGCCCGAAAATTCCAGATCAAATCGAGGACCGGGAGACCCTCACAACATTCTTCTCCAAAATTTATAACTGTGTTTCGGGATTCGGGTCAAATTTCAAACACTAACCCTCGTCTGTTTTCAGGAAATACTGATTTCGGTCCATTTTTGTCGGTTGGTACCAAAATCGCCCCGAAAGTCCAGATGAAATCGAGGACCGGGAAACCCTTATAGCATTCTTATCCAAAATTTATAACTGTGTTTCGGGTTCCGCGGCAGACTTCAAACACTAGCTATCGTCTGGTCTGAAAATGCCGATTTTGGTCCATTTTTGTCGAGGGGTGCTAAAAATGCCGAAATGTCCAAATGAAATCGAGGAGAAGATTCTTGTAGTATTCTTCTCGAAATTTTTAACTGAGTTTCAGGTTCGCGTCAAATTTTGGAGACTAGCCCTCTTCTGGTTTGAAAATACATAATTCGGTCCATTTTTGTTAAGTGGTACCGAATATCGGGTTCCTAAATTTGTAAATTTAAATATCGGGTTCCGTGTCAGATTTTTAAACACTAGCCATTGTCTTGTTAGAAATTACGGATTTTGGGTCCATTTTTGTCGGGGTGTACGAAATTTGCCCGAAAAGTCCAGATGAAATCGAGGACCGGGTGACCCTTATAGCATTCTTCTCCTAAATATATAACAATGTTTCTCATTTCAAGTCAGTTTCAAACACTAGCCATCGTCTAGTCTGAAAATACCAATTTTCTTCCATTTTTATCGAGGGGTACGAAAATTGCCCATAAAGTCCAAATGAAATCGAGGACCGTGAGACCCTCATAACATTCTTCATCTAAATTTATATGTGTGTATCGAGTTCGCGTCACATTTAAAACACTAACCATCGTTTTGTTCGAAAACATAGATTTTGGTTCATTTTAGTAGGGTGGTACGAAAATCGTCGAAAAAGTCCAGATCAAATCAAGGACCGGAAGACCTTTATAGCATTGTTCGCCAAAATTTATAATTGTGTTTCAGGTTCCGCGACATATTTCAAACACTAACCATCGTTTTGTTCTAAAATACGAATTTCGGTCCATTTTAGTCGTGTGACACGAAAATCGCCTGAAAAGACTAGTGGATATTGAGGATCAGGAGACCCTTATAGCATTCTTCTCCAAAATTTATAACTGTTTTTCGGGCTCCGCGCCTGATTTTAAACACTAGCCATCGTCTGGTCCGAAAATACGAATTTTGGTCCATTTTAGTTAGGTGGTATGAAAATCGCCCGAAAAGTCAAAATGAAATCGAAGACCGGGAGACCCTTTAGCATTCTTCTCAAAAATTTATAACTGTGTTTAACGGGTTCGCGCCAAATTTCAAACACTAATCGTCGTTTTGTTTGAAAATACGATTTCAGTCATTTAAGCTCGGCGTGCGTCGAAAATTCGTGCGAAAAGTCCAATGAATCTAGGGACGGGAGACCCTCATATCATTCTTCTCCAAAATTTATAAATTGTGTTTCAGGTTTTCGTGTCAGATTTCAAACATAGCCATAGTCATTTTCGAAAATACGAATTTCGGTCTATTTTGTCGATGAGTACGAAAATCACCTGAAAAGTCCTGATGAAAATCGATGACTGGGAAACCCTAGTAGCATTCTTCTCCAAATTTAATAACTGTGGCTTCGGTTCCGCGTCATATTTCAAACACTAGCCATCGTTGGTCCCGAAAATCGGATTTTTGGTCCAGTTTGTCGAGCGGTACGAGAAATCCCAGAAAGGGTCAGAAGAAATCGAGATCGGGGACCCTTACAACGTTCTTGCTCCTAAAATTAATAACATTGTTTTCAAGATTCCGCTCAGATCTCAAACTATTCATCAAATGGTGCGAAATAATTAGATTTCGGTCCATTTTTTTCGAGGGGTAAGAAAATCGCCAAAAAGTCCAGATGATATCGAGGACTTGGAGACCCTGATAAGATTCTTCTTCTAAATTTATATATGCGTCGGGTTCCGCGTCAGATTTCAAATTAGCCATCGTACTGTTCCAAAATACGGATTTCGATCCATTTTAAGTCGGGTAGTACGAAATCACAACGAAAAGTCCAGATGAAATCGAGGACCGAGAGACCCTTTAGCATTCTTCTCTAAATTTATAACTGTATTGGTTTCCTTGTCAATTTCAAACGCTATCCATCGTCTTCGAAATAACTGATTCAGTCCATTTAGTTGGATGGTACGAAGTCGCCGAAATGTCCAGAAGAATCTAGCCATCGTCTTGTTCTAAAATATGGATTTGACCAATATTAGTCGGGTGGTACAAAAATGCCGAAATGTCATTATGAAATCGAGGACCAGGAGACCATTATAGCATCTTCTCAAAATTTATAAATTGTATTGGTTTCACGCCAAGATTCAAACACTAGCCATCGTCTGGTCTGAAAAATACGAATTTCGTTCCATTTTGGTCGTGTGTACGAAATTTGCCCAAAGACCAATGAAATCGAGCAGGAGTCCCTTTAGCATTTTCTCCTAATATTATAATGAGTTTGGTTCTGCCTCATATTCAACACTAACAATTTGTCTTGTTAGAAATAAACGGATTTCGGTCTATTTTGTCGGGTGGGTCGAAAATCTCCCGAATCCTATTAAATCAATGACCGGCGAGACCTGTTATTGCATTCTTCTCCTAAATTTATAACTGAGTTTTGGAGCGCAATTTTCACTGGAGCATCTTATTGTTGAAATACGGATTTCGTCCATTTTTGTCGGGTGTTACGAAATCCACCCGAAAATCCGATCAACTAGGATTGGGACACCCTGATGCATTCTTCTCCAAATTTATTATTGATTATAGTTCGCGCCAAATTTCAAATACTTGATCGA
Source organism: Cicer echinospermum (assembly GCA_002896215.2). Taxonomy (NCBI): domain Eukaryota; kingdom Viridiplantae; phylum Streptophyta; class Magnoliopsida; order Fabales; family Fabaceae; genus Cicer; species Cicer echinospermum. The sequence goes on from PGTU02000004.1 coordinate 12,399,619, forward strand.
TCTAGTCCCAAAAATATAGATTCGATCATTTTTTACGAGGGGTAAGGAAAATGCCTGCAAACCAACTAGCAATTATCTTGTTCGAAATACGGATTTTGGGTATGATTGTCATGTGGTACGAAAATCGCCTGAAAGTCCGGATGGAAATCGAGGATCGAGAGACCCTTTATATGCATTCTTCTCCTATATTTATAACTGTTTCCGAGTTCTGTGTCAGATTTCAAACACTAGCCATTGTTTGTTCAACAATAACGAATTTTCGTCATTCGTTTGTCGTGTGGTACAAAAATATTTCGAAAAGTCTAGATGAAATCGAGGACCGAGCGATCACCTATATCATTCTTCTCCTTAAATATAACAGTGTTTCGTTCTGCTTAAGATTTCAACACTAGTAATCGTCTGGTCCGAAAATACACGATTTTGATCAATTTTGTCAAGGGTATGAAATCGCCCAAAAAAGTCCAGAGAAATCGAGGACCGAGAGACGTTATAGCATCTTCTTCTAAATTTATGGACTGTATTTCGGTTTCTGCGTCAGATTTCAAACAAAAGCCATCGTATTGTTCAAATATTACGGATTTCGGTCCATTTAGTCGGTGGTACGAAAATCGCCGACGTTCCAGATGAAATGAGGACAAGGAGTCTCTTATAGCATTCTTCTCCTAAATTTATATTGTGTTTCGGGTTCGCGTCAGATTTCAAACAGCTATCCATCGTCTGTTCGATAATATGGATTTCGGTCCATTTTTTGTGCGGGTGGTACGAAATCGCCCAAAAGTCTAGATGAAATCGAGGATTGAGAGTCCCCTTATAGTATTCTTTCTTCTAAATTTATAACTGTGTTCGAGTTCTGCGTCAGATTTTAAATACTAGCCATCATCTTGTTCGAAAATAACGAATATTCAGTCCAATTTAGTCTGGTGGTACGAAAATTCTTGAAATGTCCAGATGAAATCGAGGACCAAGAGACTCTTACTACATTCTTCTCATAAATTTATAACTGTGTTTCGAGTTCTGAGTCACATTTTCTAATACAAGTAATCGTCTGGTCGAAAATACACATTTCGGTCCCTTTTTGTCGGGTGGTACGAAAATCCGCCCGAAAAGTCCAAATGAAATTGAGGACCAGAAAACCTTATTGCATTCTTCTCCCTAATTTATATTAGTATTTTTGGGTTCCGCATCAGATATAAAAAACTAACCATAGTAAGGTTCGAAAAAATAGATTTCGATCCATTTTTGTCGGGTGTACGAAAAATCGCCGAAAGTCCAGATGAAATCGACGACCGAGAGTCCCTTATAGCATTCATCTTCTAAATTTATAACAGTGTTTTCAGTTTCCGCGTCAGATTTTAAACACTAGCCATATCCTTGTTTGAAAATACGAATTTCGATCCATTTTAGTCAGGTGGTAAAAAAATCGCCAAAAATGGCCTGATGAAATCGAGGACCAATAGACTTTTATAGCAATCTTCTCCTAAATTTATAATTGTGTTTCGGAAACCGCGTCAAATTTCAAAAACAAGCCCATCGTATTGTTCGAAATACGAATTTCGGTCCATTTAGGTCTGGCGGTACAAAATTCGCCTGCAATGTCGAGACGAAATCGAGGACCCAGAGTCTCTTATAGCATTCTTTCTCCTAAATTTTATAATTGTGTTTCGGTTTCCGCGTCAGATTTCAAACACTATTCATTGTTCGAAAATACGGATTTCAGTCCATTTTTAGCGGGTGGTACGAAAATCTCCCCAAAAGTCAGATGAAATCGAGGATTGAGAGTTCCTTATAACATTCTTCTTCTAAATTTATAACTGTGTTGGGGTTCCACGTCAGATTTTAAATACACAGTCGTCATCTTGTTCAAAAATACGATATTGGTCCATTTAGTCTGGTGGTACGAAATCTTCCCGAACGTCCAGATGAAAATCGAGGACCCAGGAGACTCCATTTTCGTACCACCGACAAAAATGGACCAAAATCCATTTTTTCGAATTAGATATGGTGTTTTTAAATCTGACACGGAACCCTGTCCTCGATGGTTAGTTTTTTAAATCTGACCCGAAATACTGTTATAAATTTTGGAGAAGAATGCAATAAGGGTTTCACCTGTCCTCGATTTCATTTAGACTTTTCGGGCGATTTTCGTACCACAAGACAAAAATTGACTGAAATCAGTATTTTCGGATCAGACGATGGCTTGTAATAGAAATGTGACACGGAACCCGAAAAACAATTATAAATTTAGGAGAAGAATGCTATAAGAGTCTCGAGGTCCTCGATTTCATCTGGACACTTCGGGATATTTTCGAACCTCCCGACTAAAATGGACCGCTATATGTATTTTCGAACAAGATGATAGCTAGTATTTGAAATCTGACGCAGAACCCGAAACACAGTTATAAATTTAGGAGAAGAATGCTTATGGAGTCTCCTTGTCCTTGATTTCATCTAAACATTTTGCATTATTTTCATCAACCACTCGAATAAAATGGATCTAAATCCTTATTTTTGGACTAAACAATGGCTAGTGTTTGAAATCAGACGCGGAACCCGAAACACTGTTATATATTTAGCAGAAGAACTTATAAGAGTCTCTCGGTTCTCGATTTCATCTGGACTATTCCGGCAATTTATCGTACTAATCGACAAAAATGGACAAATCTGTATTTTCAAACCAGACGATGGCTAGTGTTTGAAATCTGAATCGGAAACCTGAACACTATTTTATATTTAGGAAAGAATGTTAAATAGGGTCTCTCGGTCCTCGATTCAACTGGACTTTTTCGAGCAATTTTCGTACCGGACCAAAATCTGTATTTCGGACAAGACGATTGCTAGTGTTTTGGATCTGATGCGAACCCGAAACACTGTTATATATTTAGGAGAAGAATTCAATATGGGTCTCCTGATCCTCGATTTCATATAAGACTATTCAGGCCATTTTCTTACCACCCGACAAAAATGGACGAAATCCGTATTTTCAACAAGACGATGGGATAGTGTTTGAAAACCGTCGCAGAACCCGAAACACAAGTTATAAAGTTAGGAGAAAATATGCATGATAGTCTCCTGGTCCTCGATTTCATCTGGACATTTTGGGTGATTTTGTACCACCCGATTAAAATGGATCAAAATCCGTATTTTTCAACCAGATGACGACTAGTGTTTAAAATTGACGAAAATATTTTCGATACCACACGATGGCTATGTTGAAAATCTGACGCGGAATTTGAGACTATTAATATATTTAGGTATGATTGATATAACCAGGTCTCTCGGTCCTCAGATTTCATCTGGACTTTTCGGTCGATTTTCGTACCACCGACAAAAATGAGACGAAATCTGTATTTTTCGGCTACACGATGGCTAGTATTTCTATATTTGATGGGAACCCGAAACACAGTTATAAATTATGGAGAAGAATGCTATAAGGGTCTCTCACCCTCGATTTCATCTGGACTTTTTCAGAAGATATTCGTACCACTGCACTAAATGATGGACTAAATCCGTATATCTGATTATCAAGATGATGGCTATTGTTTGAAATCTGATAACGGAAGACTGAAACAGAAATTATAATTTAGAAGAAGAATGCTATAAGGGACTCTCGTCCTCAATTTCATCTGGACTTTTCGGGTGTGTTTTCGTACCCCTCGACAAAAATGGACAAATCTGTATTTTTAGACTAGACGATGGCTAGTGTTTGAAATCTGACGCGGAACCCGAATAACTGTTATAATAATTTAGGAGAAGAGTGCTATGCGGGTCTCTTGGTCTCTCGATTTCATTGGACTTTTCCGCGATTTTCGGTATACACGACAAAATGTAGACTGAATAACCGTATTTTTCAAAAAAGACGTGGCTAGTGTTTGAAATAAGCACGGAACTGAAACACATTGTAAGATTAGGAGATGAATGCTATAAGGAGCCTCTTGGTTCCTCGATTTCATCTGGAAATTTCCGGCGATTTTCGTACCACCCGACTAAAATGGACCGATATCCGTGTTTTCGTAAAAAAATGATTGCTGTGTTTAAAATCTGACGCAGAAACCGAGATCGTATACTAGTTAGAATGCAATATTAGGATTTTCTAGTCCTCGATTTATCATCTGGATTCTACCAGCGATTTTCGTATACCACCAGAAAAATGGACCGAAATTCGTATTTTCTCCTAACGAGAGAGTGTTATAGAAATCTATATCGGAACCACAAAACACAGTTTCATATATTTGTAGAAGAATTCTACAGTTCTCCGAATCCTCGATTTCATCTAGACTTTCGGGCGATTTCGTACCAGATTTTACATGGACTGAAATCCGTATTTTCGAAAGACACCGGATTTGTTTTGAAATCGGACAGTGGAACAAAATGACCACAATTCCGATAAATTAGGAGAAGAATGCTATATAGAGTTAATGGTCCTCGATTTCATCTGTGACATTTCAGCGACGATTTTTCAAACACTACGACTAATATGGATCGAAATTGGATTCAGACCATTTTATGGCTAATGGTTGAAATGTGAATGGAATCTGAAACACAATTATAAAATTAGTAGATCAGGTATATAAGCGTCTTTCATTCCTGGTCCTATATATATCTGTGCTTTTCGGGCGCATAGATTTCATATTACTCGCCAATCGTTGGTCCGAAATCTGTATTTTGGTCCATTTTTGTAGAGGTGGGACGCTAGTGTTTGAAAGTTTGACATCGGAACCCAGAGAAACAGTTAACATTTAGGTGAAGAATGCTACAAGGGTTCCAGATCTCGATTTTATATGGACTTTTCATATGGATTTTCTACCACTTGACTAAATACAGACTGAAATCCTGTATTTTTCGAACAGTACGATGGCCGTGTTTGAAATCTCACACGAAACCCGAAACGCAATTATAAATTTAGCTAAAAATGTTAAAAGAAGTCTTTTGGTCCTCTAATTTCAATATGGACATTTCGGGATTTCCGTACCATCCGAAAAATAAGGACTGATATATGTATTTTATTAGTGTTTGGAGAATGACGCTGAACCTAAACACATTTACTGATATATTCGGTCCTCGATTCATCTGGACGTTAGGAGAAGAATGCTATACTGTAAAGAGTGTGTATGGGTTTCCCGATCTTCGATTTCATCTGGACTTTTTAGGCCGATTTTCGTATCCACACAACAAAAATTGACTGAAATCCCATATTTTCGAACTAGACGATGGATAGTGTTTGAAATTTGACGCGGAACTGAAAACATAATTATAATTTAGAAGAATATGTTATAAGTGTCTCTAGGTCCTCGATTTCATCTAGACTTTTTGAGCGAGTTTCATACCCCTCGACAAAAATTGACCAAAATATGAATTTTCAGACCAGACGATTGCTATAAGGGTTTCCCGGTCCTCGATTTCATTTGGACTTTTAAGGACCGATTTATAATAATACCAATTTCAACAAAAAATGGACCGTAATCTGTATTTTTCGAACCAGAATAGGGCTAGTGTTTTGAAATTTGACACATAAATATACAAGAGAAGAATGCTCCAAGAGTCTCTCAGTCTTCAAGTTTCGTGTCAATATTCAAACCCTAGCCATCGCCTGGTCCGAAAATACAGATTTTGGCATATTTTTGTCGATTGTTACGAAAATTAACCGAAAAGTCCCGATGAAATCAAGGACCTGAAGACCCTTATAGCATTCTTCTCCAATTTAAACTGGTTTCATTACTGTGTCAAAATTCAAACACTAGCCTTCGTATTGTTCGAAAATACGGATTTCGTCCATTTTCTTCGGTGGTACAAAAAATCTTCGAAAAGTCTAGATTAAATCGAGGACTAGGAGACCCTATATAACATTCATCTCCATAAATTTTAATTGTGTTTCAGGTTCTGCGTTATTTTTTCAAACACTAGCCATTGTCTGGTCCGAAAATACGGATTTCTGTCCATTTTGGTCTGGTGGTACGAAAATCGCCCGAAAAGTCCATATCAAATCGAGACCCGAATCCCCTAATAGCATTCTTCCCAAAAATTTATAACTGTGTTCGAGTTCCGGAGTCAGATTTCAAACACTAGCCATTGTCTTGTCCGAAAATACGATTTCAGTCCATTTTGGTCTGGTGGTCTGAAAATAGCACCGAAAAGTCGAGTGAAATCGAGGACCAGAGACGCTTATTGGCATTCTTCTCCAAAATTATAAACTGATTTTCGGGCTCCACGCCCGATTTTAAACAATAGCCATCGTCTGGTCCGAAAATACGGATTTCAGTCCCATTTTTTGTCAGGTTGTACGAAAATCCCTCAAAAGTCTAGATGAATGTCGGGGACCGGGAGTCCCTTACAACATTCTTCTCCAAAATTTATAACAGTTTTTCGGATTCCGCATCAGATTTCAAACACTAGCCATCATCTAGTCCGAATAATAGATTTCAGTCCATTTTTTTCGAGGGGGTAAGAAAATCGCCCGAAAGGTCCAGATGAAATCGAGAACATACATACCCTATATCATTCTTCTTATAAATTTATAACTGTGTTCGAATTCTGCGTCAGATTTCAAACACTAACAATTTTCTTGTTTGAAAATATGGATTTCAGTTCATTTTAATCTAGTGGTACGAAAGTCGCCCGAAAAGTCCAGATGAAATTGAGGACCGAGACACCCTCTTATATCATTCTTCTCCAAAATTTGAACCTGTGTTTCGAGTTCCACGCTAGATTTCAAACACTAGCCAATCTCTGGTTAGAAAATACAGATTTTTGTCCATTTTTGTCGAGGGGTACGAAAATTGCCCGAAAAGTCCAGATGAAATCAAGGACAGAGAGACCCTTAAAACATTCTTCTCCCAAATTTATAACTGCATTTCGCATTTCGCGCCTGATTTCAAACACTAGCCATCGTATGGTCCAAAAACACGAATTTTGGTCCATTTTTGTCGGGTGATACGAAAATCGCACGAAAAGACCAGATGAAATCATAGACCAGGAGACGCTTATAGAATTCTTCTCTTCAATTTATAACTGAGTTTCGGGTTTCTCCTCATATTTCAAACACTAACGATTCCGTCTTGTTCGAAAATACTGATTTCGGTCCATTTTTTGTCGAGTGGTACGAAAACGCCCGAAAAGCCAAGATGAAATCGAAGGACCAAGAGACACTTATAGCATTCTTCTCCAAAATTTATTACTGGTTTTTAGGTTTCGGGCTAGATTTCAAACACTTGGTATCGTCTAGTCCGAAAATATAGATTTCGGTCCTTTTTTGTCGAGCGGTAAGAAAATCGCCTGAAACGTCCAGATGAAATCGATTACCGAGAGACCCTTATAGCATTCTTTTCCTAAATATATAACTTGTGTCGAGTATTGTGTCGGATTTCAAACACTAGCCATTGTTTTGTTCCAAAATACGAATTTCGGTCCATTTTAGTAAGGTGGTACGAAAATCACCCGAAATTACCAGATGAATCTTGGACAGAGAGGCCCTTATATCATTCTTCTCCTTAATATATAACCGTGTTTCGGTTCCGCATTAGGTTCAAACACTTGACCATCCTCTGGTCCGAAAATACATATTTTGGTCAATTTTTGTCGAGGGGTACGAAACTCGCCTGAAAAGTCCAAATGAAATCGAGGACCGAGAGACCCTTATAGCATTCTTCTTCTAAATTTATAATTGTGTTTCGAGTTCGTCATCACATTTCAAACACTAGCCATGGTCTAGTTCGAAAATACAGATTTCGGTCCAATTTATTCGTGTGGTACGAAAATCATCCAAATAGTCGAGATGAAATCGAGGACTGAGAGACCCTTATAGAGTTCTTCTCCTAAATATATAACAATGTTTTGGGTTCCGCATCAGATTTCAAACACTAGCCATTGTTTGGTCCGAAAATAGGAATTTCTGTCCATTTTGGTCTGGTGGTAAGAAAATCGCCCGAAAAGTCCAGATCAAATCGAGGACCCGGATCTCCTAATAGCATTCTTCTCTAATATTTACAATTGTGTTTCGAGTTCCGCGTCAGATTTCAAACACTAGCCATTGTCTTGTCCAAAAATACGGGTTTCTGTCCATTGTGGTCTGGTGGTACGAAAATATCCTGAAAAGTCCAGTGAAATCGAGGACCAGGAGACCCTTATAGCATTCTTCTCAAAAATTTATAACTGATTTTCGGGCACCACGCCTGATTTTAAACTCTAGCCATCGTCTGGTCCGAAAATACGGATTTCAGTCCATTTTTGTCGGGTTGTACGAAAATCTCCCGAAAAGTCCAGATGAAATCGAGGACCGGGAGACCCTTATAGAGTTCTTCTCCTAAATATATAACAATGTTTTGGGTTCCATATCAGATTTCAAACACTAGCCATCGTTTGGTCCGAAAATACAGATTTTTGTTCATTTTTGTAAAGTAATACGGAAAGCTTCTAAAATTGTTCTTCTAAAATTGTAACTTTGTTTCGGGTTTCGCTTCAGATTTCAAACACTAGCAATCATTTTGTTCAAAAACACAGATATTGGTCCATTTTAATTGGGTGGTACGAAAATCGCTGGAAATGTCTAGATGAAATCTAGGTACAGGAGACTCTTAAAGCATTCTTCTCCTAAATTTATAACTTTGTTTCTGGTTCCGCGTCATATTTCAAACATTAGCCATCGTCTTGTTCGAAAATACAGATTTCGGTCCTCTTTTCTTAGGTAGTACGAAAATCGCCGAAATGTCCAGATGAAATCGAGGACCAGGAGACTCTTATAGCATTCTTCTCCTAAATTTATAACTGTGTTTCAGGTTCTATGTCAGTTTTCAAACAGTATTCATCGTCTTGTTCGAAAATACAGATTTCGGTCTATTTTTGTCGAAGGGTACGAAAATCGCCCCAAAAGTCTAAACTTTTCGGCAATTTTCGTACTACTCGACAAAAATGGACCAAAATTTGTATTTTGAAACCAGACGATGGCTATTTTTTGAAATATGAAGCGGATCCTGAAACACTGTTATATATTTTTGAGAAGAATGTTAAAAATGTCTCTCGGTCCTCGATTTCATCTGGACTTTTCGGGCGATTTACGTACCACTCTCTACAAAAATGGACCAAAATCTGTATTTTCGGACCAGACGAGGGCTATACCACACGACAAAAATGGGCCGACAAAAAATGTTATAAGGGTTTTGTACCACACGACCAAAATGGGCCGACAAAAAAAATTTTCAGGAGAATTTTGTACCACACGAAGAATGTTTTCGGGAGATTTTCGTACCACACGACCAAAATGCGCCGAAATCCGTATTTTAGAACAAGACGATGGCTAGTGTTTGAATTCTGACGCAGAACCCGAAACATAGTTAAAAATTTAGAAGAAGAATGATATAAGGTTCTCTCGCTCCTCAATTTCATCGGGACTTTTCGGGCGAGTTTCGTACCCCTCGACAAAAATTGACCAAAATATGTATTTTCAAACAAGACGATGGCTAGTGTTTGAAATCTGAACCGGAACCCGAAACAAGGTTATATATTAAGCAGAAGAATTCTATAAGGGTTTCCCGGTCCTCGATTTTATTTGGACTTTTGGATCGATTTTCATTTGAAATATGACGTTGTGAAGATATTATCAAGAATTTCGTATCAAAACTAGTAGTATTATATGAAATCTGAAACACATTTATAAATTTAGGAGAAGAATTCTATAAGGGACTCCTGGTCCTCGATTTCATCTGGACTTTTCAGGCGATTTTCATACCATTAGACTAAAATGGTATGAAATACGTATTTTTAGATCAGACGATGGCTAGTGTTTTAGGTTTGACATGGAACCCGAAATACAATATTAAATTTAGAAGAAGAAAGCTATAAGGGTCTCTCGGTTGTTGATTTCATTTGGACTTTTCGGGCGATATTCGTACGCCTCGACAAAAATGAACGAAAATCTGTATTTTCATACCAGACGATGGCTAGTGTTTGAAATATGTCAGGAAATGATAAGCATTGTTATATATTTAGGAGAAGAATGTTATAAGGGTCACCCGGTCCTCGATTTCATCTGGACTTTTCAGACGATTTTCGTACTCCCCGACAAAAATGGACCGAAATCTGTAATTTCCAACAAGACGATGGCTAGTGTATGAAATCGGACGCGGAACCTGATATACATTTATAAATTTAGGAGAAGAATTCTATTAGAGTCTTCTAGTCCTCGATTTCATCTGGACTTTTTGGGCGATTTTCGTACCAAATAACAAAAATGGACCGAAATCTGTAGTTCGGACCAGACGAGGGCTAGTGTTTGAAATTTGATGCGGAACCCGAAACAAAGTTATAAATTTTGGAGAATAATGCTTTAAGGGTCTTCCGTCGTCGATTTCATCCAGCCTTTTTAAGCGGTTTTCGTACCACCCGACTAAAATGGACCGAAATCCGTATTTTTGAACAAGACGATGGCTAGTTGTTGAAATATGACGCAGATCTCAAAACACAGTTATAAATTTAGAAGAAGAATCTATTAGTGTCTCCAAGTCCTCGATTTTGGGCGATTTTCTTACCCCTCGAAAAAAATGGACCGAAATCTATTATTCGGACCAGATGATGGCTAGTGTTTCAAATCTGATGCAGAATCTGAAACACTGTTATAAATTTCGGAGAAAAATGATGTAAGGGTCTCCTGGTCCTCGATTTTATCTGGACTTTTCGGGGGATTTTCGTACCACCCGACAAAAATGGAACGATATTTGTAGTTTCAGACCAAACAATGGTTAGTTTTTGGAGAAGAATGTTATAAGGGCTTCCCAGTCTTCGATTTCATCTGGACTTTTCGGGCGATTTTCATACCACTTAACTAAAATGGACTTAAATTCGTACTTTTGAACAAAACAATGGTTAGTGTTTGGAATCTGTTGCAGAAGCTTAAACATAATTATAAATTTTGGTGAAGAATGCAATAAAGGTCTTCCAGTTCTCGATTTGATTTGGACTTTTTAGACGATTTTCGTACCACACTTCTAAAATGAACCAAAATATGTATTTCCGAACAAAACGATGGTTAGTGTTTGAAATCTGACATAGAACCCGAAACACAGTTATAAATTTTGGAGAAGAATGCTATAAGGGTCTCTCGGTCCTCAATTTCAGGTGGACTTTTCGGGCAATTTTGGTAACCCTCGACAAAAAAAGGACCGAAATCTATAGTTTCAATCCAGACGACGGCTAGTGTTGGAAATCTAACGCGGAACCCGAAAGACAGTTATAAATTTTGGAGAAGAATGCTATAAGGGTCTCTCATAGGTCGATACCACCCGACTTTTCGGGAGATTTTCATACCACCCGACTAAAATGGACCGAAATCCGTATTTTTGAATAAGACGATGGCTAATGTTTGAATTCTGACGCATAAACTAAAACTAGTTTTAAAATTTGGAGAAGAATGCTATAAGAGTCTCTCATAGCTCGATTTCATCTGGACTTTTCGGTCGATTTTCGTACCCATCGACAAAAATATGCCAAAATCTGTATTTTCGGACTAGACGATGGCTAGTGTTTGAATTTTGACGGGCAACCCGAACCACAGTTATAAATTTTGGGGAAGAATGATATAAGGCTCTCCCAGTCCTCGATTTCACCTGGACTTTTCGATCGATTTTCGTACCAACCGACCAAAATGGAACGAAATTCGTATTTTCCAACAAAACGATGGTTAGTGTTTGAAATCTTGCACGGAACCTGTAACACAGTTATAAATTTTGATGAAGAATGTTATAATGGTCTCCCGGTCCTCGATTTCATCTAGACTTTTCGGGCGATTTTTGTATCACCTGAAAAAAATGGACCAAAATCCGTATTTTCTTACTAGATGATGGCTAGTGTTTGAAATCTGATGTAGAACCCGAAACACATTTATAAATTTTGGAGAAGAATGCGATAAGGGTATCCTAGTCCTCGATTTCATCTGGTCTTTTCGGGCTATTTTAGTACCACCCGACAAAAATAGAAAGAAAATCGTATTTTCGGACGACACGATGACTAGTGTTTGAAATCTGGCGTGGAACCCAAAACAAAGTTATAAATTTTGGAGAAAAATGCTATAATGGTCTCACGGTCGTCGATTTCATTAGGACATTTCAGGCGATTTTCGTACCACCTGACAAAAATGGACCGAAATCGGGTGGTACAAAAATCCCCGATTTCAACTAGACTTTTCAGGGAATTTTCGTACCACCCGACAAAAATGGCACAAAATTCGTATTTTTAGACCAAATGATGGCTAATGTTCAAAATATGACCCGAAACACAATTATAAATTTAGGAGAAGAATGCTTTGTAATTATTACATTATTTGACAACTCTATTTTATTAAATATTATTATTATTATATTCGTTTTATAGTTTTACTACATAACGAAGATAATAATAACATATAATAAAATAGAGTTGTCAAATAAAGTAATAATTAAATATTAATTTTACAATTTCATTTTGTTATATGTTATTATTTTTTTTTTATTTAGTACAACTACAAAACGAAGATAATAATAACGTATAATAAAACAGATATGTCAAATAAATATGTAATTATTAATTTATTTGATGATTCTATTTTATTATATATTATTATTATTTTTATTATTATTATCTTCTTTTTAAGGTTTGACTGCATAACGAAGATAGTAAAATCATTTAATAAAATAGAGTTGTTGAATAAATATGTAATTATTACTTTATTGGACAACTCTAATTAATTATATGTTATTGTTATCTTTGTTTTATAGTTTTACTTCAGAGCAATGATAATAATAAAATAGAGTTGTCAAGTAAAGTAATAATTACATATTTATTTTACAACTCAATTTTGTTATATGTTATTATTATTTTCATTATTTAGTAGAACTACAAAACGAAGATAATAATATAAATTGTCATATAAATATGTAATTATTACTTTATTTGACAACTCTATTTTATTATATGATACTATTATCTTCGTCATGTAGTTGTACTTTATAACGAAGATAATAGAAACATATAATAAAATAGATTTATCTAATCAAGTAATAATTACATATTTATTTGACAACTCTATTTTGTTATATATTGTTATTATCTATCTTTGTTTTATAGTTTTAGTTCATAACCAAGACGATAATAACATATATAAAATAGAGTTTTCAAATAAATATGTAATTATTTGTTTATTTGACAACTCAATTTTGTTCTATGTTATTATTATCACCGTTTTATAGTTCTACGTCATAATTAAGATAATAATAACATATAATAAAATAGAGTTGTCAAACAAATAAGTTATAACTAAGTAAATAATAACGTATAACAAAATAGAGTTGCAAATAAAGTAATAGTTACATTTTTATTTGACAACTCAATTTTCTTATATGTTTTTATTATTTTCGTTTTTATAATTGTACTAAATAACGAAAATAATAATAACATATAACAAAATCGAGTTGTAAATTAAATACAAAACGAATATAATAATAATATAATAAAATAGTGTGGTCAAATAAATATTTAAGTATTACATTATTTGACAACTTTATTTTATTTAATGTTATTATTATCTTCGTTTTATGGTTTTATTTCATAACAAAGATAATAATAACAGAGAATAAAATAGAGTTGTCAAATAAAATAATAATTACTTATTTATTTTACAACTCAATTTTGTTATATGTTATTATCTTCGTTACGAAATAAAATTATAAAACGAAGATAATAATGACATATAATAAAATAGAGTTGTCAATTAAATATGTAACTATTAATTTATTGGATAATTCTATTTTATCATATGTTATTATTATCTTCCTTTTAAAGTTTGACTGCATAACAAAGATAGTAATAACATATAATAAAATAGTTGTCAAATAATATGTAATTATTACTTTATTTAACAACTCTATTTTATTATATGTTAATTGTCTTCGTTATGAAGTACAACTATATAACGAAAATAATAATAACATAAAATAAAATAGAGTTGTCAAATAAAGTAATAAGTACAAATTTATTTGATAAACTCAATTTTATTATATGTTATTATTATCTTCGTTATGTAGTAAAACAATAAAACGAAGATAATAATAACATATAATAAAATAGTGTTTTCAAATAAAGTAATAATTACTTATTTATTAGACAACTCTATTTTATTAAATATTATTATTATCTTCGTTTTGTAGTTCTACTCAATAACCAAGATAATAATAACATATAATAAAATAGAGTTGTTAAATAAATTAATTATTTCATATTTATTTGACAACTCAATTTTGTTGTATTTTGTGATTATCTTTATTATTAAGTATAACTACAAAACGAAGATAATAATAACATATAATAAAATAGATTTGTCAAATAAATTAATTTTGACATATTTATTTGACAACTCAATTTTGCTATATGTTATTATTATCTTTGTTATTAAGTACAACTACAAAACAAAGATAATAATAACATTATTAAAGAAGATTAGAATAACATATAATAAAATATTATTTTCAAATAAAGTTATAATTACATATTTATTTGACAACTATATTTCATTATATGTTATTATTATGATCGTTTTGTAGTAACATTTGGCAATGAAGATAACCGCTATATACTATAACCCGAACCTCAAACCCAAAACCTTAAACCTTAAATCCTAAACCTTAAACCCTAAACACTAAACCCAAAATCCTGAACCTTAATCCCTAAACGTGATTTCTTAAATCCTAAACACCCTAACACATTGAACCCTAATAAAATAAAGATGTAATTATTACCTTATTTAACATCTCTAGTTTTTTTTACATGTTACTATTATATATTTGTTATAAAGTAAAACTATAAAATGAAGATAATCATAACATAAATTAAACTAGATTTGTCAAATAAAGAAATAATTACATATTTATTTGACAACTCTATTTTATTATATGTTACGGATTTTAGTCCATTTTTGTCTAGTGGTATGAAAATCGTCCGAAAATTCCAGATGAAATCGAGGACCATGAGACCCTAATAGCATTCTTCTCCAAAATTTATAACTAAGTTTCAGGTTCCGCGTCAAATTACAAACACTAGCCCTCGTCTGTTCCGGAAATGATGATTTCGGTCCATTTTTGTCAGGTGGTATGAATGTCGCCCGTAAATTCTAGATGAAATCGAGGAACGGGAAACCCTTATGGCATTCTTATCCAAAATTTATAACTATGTATCGGGTTTCGTGGCAGATTTCAAACACTAGCTATCGCCTGGTTCGAAAATACGGATTTTGGTTCATTTTTGTAGAGGGGTACGAAAATTGCCCGAAAAGTCCACATCAAAACGAGGAGAAGAAGATTCTTGTAGCATTCTTCTCCTAAATTTATAACTAAGTTTCCGGTTTTGCGTGATAATTTCAAACACTAGCCATTGTCTGGTTCGAAAACACAAATTTTGGTCCATATTTGTTAGGTGGTACGAAAATCGCAATAAAAAGTCCAGATGAAATCGAGGATCGGGAGACCCTTAAAGCATTCTTCTCCAAAATTAGTATATGTGTTTCGGGTTCCTCGTCAAATTTCAAACACTAGCCCTCGTCTGTTCCGAAAATACAGATTTCAGTTCATTTTTGTTAGGTGGTACGAAAATCGCCCCAAAAGTCCAGATGAAATCAAGGACAAAAAGACTCTTATAGCATTCTTCTCCAAAATTTAGAAATTTATATCGGGTTCCGCGTCACATTTCAAACACTAGCCATCGTCTTGTTGGAAATTATGGATTTCCGTCCATTTTTGTCGGGGTGTACGAAAATCACCCGAAAAGTATAGCTGAAATCGAGGATCGGGTGACCCTTATAGCATTCTTCTCCTAAATATATAACAATGTTTCTCATTTCGGGTCAGATTTCAAACACTAACCATCGTCTGGTCTAAAAATACATATTTCAGTCCATTCTTCTCCTAATTATGTAACAGTGTTTTGGATTCCGAGTCAGATTTCAAACACTAGCCATCGCCTGGCCCGAAAATATAGATTTTGGTCCATTTTTGTCGAGTGGTACAAAAATCTCCCAAAAAATCCAGATGAAATTGACGACCGAGAGACTGTTATAGCACTCTTCATCTAAACTTATTATTGTATTTCGGGTTCCATGTCAATTTTCTAACACTAGCCATCGTCTGGTCCTAAAATACGGATTTCAATCCATTTTAGACTAGTGGTATGAAAATTGCCCCAAAAGTCCAAGCCAGATGAAATCGAGGACCGGGATACCTTTATAGCATTCTTCTCCAAAATTTATAATTGTGTTTCAGGTTCTGCGTCAAATTACTAACACAAACTAGCTTCTGTTCCAGAAATACTAATTTTGGTCCATTTTTGTCGGGTGGTATGAATATCGCCTGAAAAGTCTAGATTAAATCGAGGATGGGGAAACCCTTATAGCATTCTTATCCAAAATTTATAACTATGTTTCGGGTTCCACGACAGATTTCAAACACTAGCTATCGTCTGGTTCAAAAATACAGATTTTGGTCCATTTTTGTTGAGGGGTACGAAAATTGCCCGAATAGTCCAGATGAAATCCAGGAGAAGAAGATTCTTTGTAGCATTCTTCTCCTAAATTTATAACTGAGTTTCGGGTTCTACATCAAATTCTCAAACACTAGCCATCGTCTGGTCCAAAAATACGAATTTTGGTCCATATTTGTCGTGTGGTACGAAAATTTCCTAAAAAGACCAGATGAAAATCAAGGACTGGGAGACCCTTAAAGCAATCTTCTCAAAAATTTAAAATTGTGTTTCGGGTTCCACGTCAAATTTCAAACACTAGCCCTCGTCTGGTTCGAAAATACAAATTTCGGTCCATTTTTGTTAGGTGGCACGAAAATCGCCCAAAAAGTCCAGATGAAATTGAGGAATAGAAGACTCTTATAGCATTCTTCTCCTAAATTTATAAATGTATATCGGGTTCCGCGTCAGATTTCAAAAACTAGCCATCGTCTAGTTGGAAATTACGGATTACCGTCCATTTTTGTCGGAGTGTACGAAAATCACTTGAAAAGTCGAGATAAAATCGAGGATCGGGTGACCCTTTAAGCATTCATCTCCTATATATATAACAATGTTTCTCATTTCGGGTCCGATTTCAAACACTAGCCATCGTCTGGTCTAAAAATACATATTTTGGTCCATTTTTCTGAAAATACACTAGCCATCATCAAGATGAAATCGAGGACCGAGAGACCCTTATAACATTCTTCATCTAAATTTATAACTGTGTATAGGTATTCGCTTCGGAATACAAACACAAGCCTTTGTCTTGTTCAAAAATACGAATTTCGGTCCATTTTAGTCGAGTGGTACGAAAATAACCCGAATAGTCCAGATGAAATCGAGGACCTGGAGAACCTTAAAGCATTCTTCTCCTAAATTTATAACAGTGTTTCGAGTTCCGCGTATGATATCAAACACTAGCCATCGTCTGTTCCGAAAATACAAATTACGGTATATTTTTGTCGAGGGGTACCAAAATCGCCCGAAATGTTGAGATGATATCGAGGCCCGAGAGACCCTTATAACATTTTTCTTCTAAATTTATAACTGTGTTTCGGGTACCACGTTAGATTTCAAACACTAGCCATAGTCTTTTACAAAAATACGGATTTCAGTCCATTTTAGTTGGATCGTATGAAAATCACTCGAAAAGTGCAGATGAAATCAACGACTTGGAGACCCATGTAGCATTCTTCTAAAAAATTTATAACTATGTTTTGGGTTTCGCGCCAGATTTCAAACACTAGCCATCGTCTTGTTCGAAAATACAAATTTCGTTCCATTTTTGACGAGGGGTACGAAAATCTCCCGAAAAGACCGAACGTATTCCAGGACCGAGAGACCCTTATAACATTCTTCTCCAAAATTTATAATTGAGTTTCGAGTTCTGCTTCATATTTCAAACACTAGCAATCATCTTGTTTGAAAATACGGATTTCGGTCGATTTTTTGTCGGGTGGTACGAAAATCACCCGAAAAGTACAGATGAAATCGAGGACCTAGAGACCCTGATAGCATTCTTCTCCTAATTATGTAACAGTGTTTTGGATTCCGAGTCAGATTTCAAACACTAGCCATCGCCTGGCCCGAAAATATAGATTTTGGTCCATTTTTGTCGAGGGGTACCAAAATGGCCAAAAGGTCCAGATGAAATCGACGACCGAGAGACTGTTATAGCAATCTTCATCTAAACTTATTATTGTATTGCGGGTCCCATGTCAAATTTATAACACTAGCCATCGTCTGGTCCAAAAATCCGGATTTCAATCCACTTTAGTCTAGTGGTATGAAAATTGCCCAAAAAGTCCAAGCCAGATGAAATCGAGGATTGGGATACCCTTATAGCATTATTCTCCAAAATTTATAATTGTGTTTCAGGTTCTGCGTCAAATTACAAACACTAGCCAGCTTCTGTTCCAGAAATACTAATTTCGGTCCATTTTTGTCGGGTGGTATGAATATCGCCTGAAAAGTCCAGATTAAATTGAGGATGCGGAAACCCTTATAGCATTCTTATCCAAAATTTATAACTATGTTTCGGGTTCCGGGCAGATTTCAAACACTAGCTATCGTCTGGTTCAAAAATACAGATTTTGGCCCATTTTTGTTGAGGGGTACGAAAATTGCCCAAATAATCCAGATAAAGTCGAGGAGAAGTAGATTCTTTGTAGCATTCTTCTCCTAAATTTATAACTGAGTTTCGGGTTCTATATCAAATTCTCAAACACTAGCCATCGTCTGGTCCGAAAATACGAATTTCGGTCCATATTTGTCGTGTGGTACGAAAATTTCCTAAAAAGACTAGATGAAATCAAGGACTGGGAGACCCTTAAAGCAATCTTCTCAAAATTTTTTAATTGTGTTTTGGGTTCCACGTCAAATATCAAAAACTAGCCCTCGTCTGGTCCGAAAATACAAATTTTGGTCCATTTTTTTTAGGTGGTACGAAAATCGCCCAAAAAGACCAGATGAAATTGAGGACCAGAAGACTCTTATAGCATTCTTCTCCCAAATTTATAAATGTATATCGGGTTCCGCGTCAGATTTCAAAAACTAGCCATCGTCTAGTTGGAAATTACGGATTTCCGTCCATTTTTGTCAGGTGTACGAAAATCACTAGAAAAGTCGACATAAAATCGAGGATCGGGTGACCCTTTGAGCATTATTCTCCTAAATATATAACAGTGTTTCTCATTTCTGGTCAGATTTCAAACACTAGCCATCGTCTAGTCTAAAAATACAGATTTTGGTCCATTTTTCTGAAAATACACTAGCCATCGTGAAGATGAAATCGAGGACCGAGAGACCCTTATAACATTCTTAATCTAAGTTTATAAATGTGTATCGTGTTCCGCGTCAGAACACAAATACAAGCCATCGTCTTGTTCGAAAATACAGAATTCGGTCCATTTTAGTCTAGTGGTACGAAAATCGCCCAAAAAGTCCAGATGAAATCGACGACCTAGAGAGCCTTAAAGCATTCTTCTCCTAAATATATTATAGAGTTTCGAGTTCCGCGTTAGATATCAAACACAAGCCATCGTCTGGTGCGAAATACAGATTTCGGTTTCTTTTTGTCGAATGGTACGAAAATCGCCCGAAAAGTCGAGATGATATCGAGGACCGAGAGACCCTTATAGCATTCTTGTTCTAAAATTATAACTGTGGTTCGGGTTCCGCGTCAAATTTCTAACACTAGGCCTTGTTGTTCTGGAAATACTGATTTTTGTCCATTTTTGTCGAGTGGTATGAAAATCGTCCGAAAAGTCCAGATGAAATCGAGGACTGGGAAACCCTTATAGCATCCTAATCCAAAATATGTAACTATGTTTTGGGTTCCGCAACAGATTTCAAACACTAGCTATCGTCTGGTTCGAAAATACAGATTTTGGTCCATTTTAGTCGAGGGATACAAAAATTGCCTGAAAAGTCTAGATGAAATCGAGGAGAAGAAGATTCTTGTAGCATTCTTCTCCTAAATTTATAACTGAGTTCCGGGTTCTGCGTCAGATTTTCAAACACTAGCTATCGTCTTGTTGAAAGGTCCAGATGAAATCGAGGATCGGGTAACCCTTTTAGCATTCTTCTCCTAAATATATAACAATGTTTCTCATTTCGGGTCAGATTTTAATCACTAGCCATCGTTTGGTCTGAAAATGTAGATTTTGTACCATTTTTGTCGAGGGGTACAAAAATCGTCTGAAAAGTTCAAATGAAATCGCCGACCGAGAGACCCTTATATCATTCATCTTCTAAATTTATTGTTGTATTTCGGATTCCATGTCAAATTTCGACACTAAATACGGATTTCAATCCATTTCAAGTCTAGTGGCATGAAAATCGCCCGGAAAGTCCGGATGAAATCGAGGACTAGGAGACGATGGATAGTGTTTGAAATTTGTCGCGGAACCCGAAACACAGTTATAAGTTTAGGAGAAAATGCTATATAAGAGTCTTCGTGTCCTTGATTTCATCTAGACATTTCAGGCAATTTTCGTGCCACCCGACTAAAATTGACCGATATAGGTATTTTTGAACAAGATGATGCTATAAAGGTCTCTCAATCCTCGATTTCATTTGGACTTTTTTGGGTTCGGACCAGACGATGGCTTGTGTGTTTGAAATCTGATGCGGAACCCGAATTACTGCTATATATTTAAGAGAAGAATTTTATAAGGGTCTCTCGGTCCTCGATCTCAGCTGGACTACTCGGGCGATATTCGTACCACCCGACCAAAAAGGACAGAAATCCCTATTTTCGAACAAGACGATTGATAGAGTCTGAAATCTAACGCGGAAACCGAAACATAGTTATAAATTTAGAAGAAGAATGTTATAAGAGACTCTCGGTCCTCGATTTCATCTGAACTTTTCGGCAGAGTTTCGTACCCCACGACAAAAATGGACCAAAATCTATATTTTCAAACCAAACGATGGCTAGTGTTTGAAATCTGACACGGTACCCGAAACACATTTATAAAATTAGAAGAAGAATTCTATAATAGTCTCTCGGTCGTTGATTTTATCTGGAATTTTCGGGTGATTACCTTACCCTCCACAAAAAGGACCGAAATCTATATTTTCGGAACAGACGATGGCAAGTGTTTGAAATCTGGCACGGAACCTAAAAACCAGTAATAAATTTTTGAGAAGAATATTATCAGGGTCTCTCTGTCCTCGATTTCATCTGGACTTTTTGGGTGATTTTCGTACCACCGGACAAAAAATGGACCAAAATCCGTATATTTGAACAAGATGATTGCTAGTGTTTGAAATTTGACGCGAAACCCGAAGCTCAGTTAAAAATTTAGTAGAAGAATGCTATAAGGGTCTCGTGATCGTCGATTTTATCTGGGCTTCTCGGGCGATTTTTCTACCACCCGACAAAAATGGACAGAAATCCGCATTTTCGAACAAGACAGTTGCTAGTGTTTGAAATCTGAGGCGGAACCCGAAACTCAGTTATAAATTTAGGAGAAGAATGCTATAAGGGTCTCTTGGTCCTCGATTTAATCTGGTCTTTTCGGCGATTTTCGTACGACCCGACAAAAATGGACCGAAATTCATATTTTCACACCAAACAATGGATAGTGTTTGAAATCTGGCACGAAACCCGAAACATAATTATAAATTTTGGAGAAGAATGATATAAGTTTCTCTCGCTCCTCAATTTCATCTGGACTTTTCGGGCAATTTTCGTACCCCTCGACAAAAATGGACTAAAATCTGCTTTTTCGGACTAGACTTTGGCTAGTGTTTGAAATCTAGCGCGGAACTCGAAACACAGTTATAAATTTTGGAGAAAAATGCTATAAGAGTCTCCCGGTCCTCGATTTCATCTAGATTTTTCGGGCGATTTTCATACGATCCAACTAAAAAATGGACCGAAATCCGTATTTTCGAAAAAGACTATGGCAAGTGTTTGAAATCTGACGCGGAACCTGTAACACCAGTTATAAATTTTGGAGAAAATGATATAAGGGTCTCCCGGTCCTTGATTTCATATGCACTTTTCGATCGATTTCGTACCACCCGACTAAAATGGACCGAAATCTATAATTTCGGTCCATTTCAAACACTAGCCAAACTCTCGGTCCTCGATTTCAACTAGACTTTTCGGGAGATTTTTGTACCACCCGACAAAAATAGATTTGAAATCCATTTTTTTGAACCAGACGATGGCTAGTTTTTGAAATCTGACTCGGAACCCGAAAAACTGTTATAATTTAGAAGAAGGATGCTATAAGAGTCTTCTGGTCCTCAATTTCATCTGGACTTTTCGGGTGATTTTCGTACCCCACGACTAAAATGGACCGATATACGTGTTTTTGAACAATATGATGAATAGTGTTTGAAATCTGATGTGGATCCCGACACACATTTATAAATTTAGAACTAGAATGCTATAACGGCCTCTTGGTTTTCGATTTCATCTGGTCTTTTCGGGCGATTTTCGTACCCTTCGACAAAAATGGACCAATATCTATATTTTCTGACCAGACGATGGCTAGTGTTGGAAATCTGACGTGGAACCTAAAACACTATTATACATTTAGGAGAAGAATGCTATAAGGGTCTCCTGGTCCTCGATTTCATCTAGACTTTTCGGGAGATTTTCGTACTACACGACAAAAATGGATCGAAATCCGTTTTTTGGAACAAGACGATGGATAGTATTTTAAATCTGACGCGGAACCCGAAAAAGAGTTATAAATTTAGGAAAAGAATGCCATAAGAGTTTTTTGGTCCTTGATTTCATCTGGACATTTCGGGCAATTTTCGAACCACCCAACTAAATTGGACCAAAATCCGTATTTTCGAACAAGAAGAATGCTAAAAGGGTCTCTTAGTCCTCGATTTCAACTAGACATTTCTGGCGATTTTCGTAACCCTCGATAAAAATGGACTAAAATTTGTATTTTCGGACCAGAGTTTGGCTAGTGTTTGAAATCTAGCGCAGAACTCGAAACATAGTTATAATTTTTTGAGAAGAATGCTACAAGGTTATCTCGATCCTCGATTTCATCTGGACTTTTCGGATTATTTTCATACGATCCAACTAAAATGGACCGAAATCCCTATTTTCTAAAAAGACTACGGCTAGTGTTTGAAATCAGACGCGGAACCCGAAACGCCCTTATAAATTTAGGAGAAGAATGCTATAAGAGTCTCTTGGTCCTCAATTTCATTTGGACATTTCAAGAGATTTTTGTACCACCCGACTAAAATAGATCGAATCCGTATTTTCGAACAAGATGATGGCTAGTGTTTGAAATCTGATGCGAAAACCAAAACACAGTTATAAATTTAGAAGAAGAATGCTATAAGGGACTCTCGGTCCTCGATTTTATCTGAACTTTTCGGGCGAGTTTCTTACCCCTCAACATAAGTGGACCAAAATCTGTATTTTCAATCCAAACGATGGCTAGTGACTGAAATATGATGCGGAACCTGAAACAATATTATATATTTAGGAGAAGAATGTTAAAAGGGTCTCTCGGTTCTCGATTTCATATTGACTATTTAGGCGATTTTCGTACCACCCGACAAAAATGGATTGAAATCCATTTTTTTCGAACTAGACGATGGTTAGGTTTTTAATTATGGCGTGGAATCCAAAATACAGTTATAAATTTAGGAGAAGAATGCAATAAGGGTTTCCCGGTACTCGATTTCATTTGGTCTTTTCGGGCGATTTTTGTACCACCCGACCAAAATTGACCGAAATCTGTATTTTCAGACCAGACGATGGCTTGTATTAGAAAGATAACGCTGAACCCGAAACTAATTTTTCAATTTTGGAGAAGAATGCTGTAAGGGTATCCCGGTCCTCGATTTCATCTGGACTGTTCGGGCAATTTTCGTACCCCTCGACAAAAATGGACCAATATCTATATTTTCTGACCAGACGATGGCTAATGTTTGAAATCTGATGTGGAACCTGAAACACTTTTATACATTTAGGAGAAGAATGCTATAAGGGTCTCGCGGTCCTCGATTTCATCTGGACTTTTCGAGAGATTTTTGTACCACACGACAAAAATGGACCGAAGTCCGTATTTTTGAACAAGACATGGATAAGTTTTGAAATCTCACGCAGAACCCACAACACAATTATAAATTTAGAAGAAGAATTCTATAACGGTCTCTTGGTCCTCAATTTCATCTGGACTTTTCGGGCAATTTTCGTACCCCTCGACAAAAATGGACTAAAATATGTATTTTCGGACCAGAGTTTGGCTAGTTTTTTAAATCTAGCGCAGAACTCGAAACACAGTTATAGGTTTTGGAGAAGAGCGCTACAAGGGTCTCCAAATCATCGATTTCATCTGGACTTTTCAGGCGGTTTTTTATACGATCCAACTAAAATGGACCGAAATTCGTATTTTCGAACAAAACGATGGCTAGTGTTTGAAATCTGACGCGGAAACCAAAACACAATTATAAATTTAGATGACGAATGTTATAAGGGTCTCTGGGTCCTAGATTTCATCTGGACTTTTTGGACGATTTTCGTACCACCCGACTAAAATGAACTGAAATCAGTATTTTCGAACAAAGCGATGGTTAGTGGTTGAAATCTGACACGGAACCTGGAACACAATTATAAATTTAGGAGAAGAATGGTACAAGGGTCTCTCGGTCCTTGGTTTTATCTTGCCTTTTTTGGTGATTTTCGTACCACCCAACAAAAGAGGACCGAAATAAGTATTTCCGGACCAAACGAGGGCTAGTGTTTGAAATTTGACGCGAAAACTAAAACACGGTTATAAATTTTTCGGTCGATTTTCATTTGGACTTTTCGGTCCTCGACTTCATCTGGACTTTTCGATCGATTTTCATACCACTAGAATAAATTGGATTGGAATCCGTATTTTCGGACCAAACGATGGCTAGTGTTTGAATTTTGACATGGAACCCGAAATAGAATTATAAATTTAGAAGAAGAATGCTATAAGGGTCTCTCGGTCGCTGATTTCATCTGGACTTTTCGGGATTTTCGTACCACTTGACAAAAATGGACCAAAATCTATATTTTCGGTCCATACGATGGTTAGTGTTTGAAATCTGACTCAGAATCCGAAACACTGTTATATATTTAGGAGAAGAATGTTATAAGGGTCTCCCGATCCTCGATTTCCTCTAGTATTTTGGGTAATTTTCGTACCACCCAACTAAAATGGACTGAAATCCGTATTTTTGAACAAAACAATGGCTAGTGTTTGAAATCCGACACGAAACTCGGAACACAATAATGAATTCAGGGTCTCCCGGTCCTCGGTTTCATCTTGACTTTTCAGGTGATTTTCTTATCACCCGACAAAAAATGCACCGAAATCCGTATTTTCGAACAAGATGATTGCAAGTGTTTGAAATCTGACGTGGAACCCGAAACTCAGTTATAAATTTTGGAGAAGAATTATATAAGGGTCTCCCGGTCCTCAATTTCCTCTGGATTTTCGGCAGATTTTCGTACCACCCAACAAAAATGGACCGAAATTCCTATTTTCAAACAAGACAATTGCTAGTGTTCAAAATCTGAGGCGGAACCCGAAACTCACTTATAAATTTAGGAGAAGAATGTTATAAGGGTCTCCTGGTCCTCAATTTCATCTGGTCTTTTCGGGTGATTTTCGTACCACACGACTAAAATGAACCGAAATTCGTATTTTCGAACAAAACGATGGTTAGTGTTTGAAATCTGTCGCGGAAACCGAAACACAATTATAAATTTTGGAGAAGAATGCTATAAAGGTCTCCCGGTCCTCGTTTTAATCTGGTCTTTTTGGACAATTTTCGTACCACCCTTCTAAAATGAACCAAAATCTGTATTTTCTAACAAAACGATGGTTAGTTTTTGAAATCTGACACGGAACCTGGAACACAATTATAAATTTTGGAGAAGAATGCTATAAGGGTTTCTCGGTCCTCGATTTCACCTGGACTTTTCGGGCGATTGTCGTAACCCTCGAGAAAAAGGACCGAAATCTTTATTTTCAAACCAGACGAGAGCTAGTGTTTAAAATCTGGCGCGGAGCTCGTGCAACAGTAATAAATTTTTTAGAAGAATGCTATAACGGTCTCTCGGTCCTCGAATTCATTAGGAGGTTTCAGGCGATTTTCGTACCACCTTACTAAAATGGACCTAAATTCGTATTTTCAAACAAGACTATGACTAGTGTTTGAAATCTGACGGGTAACTTGAAACAAAGTTATCAATTTAGAAGAAGAATGTTGTAAGGGTGTCCCGGTGTACGATTTCATTTGGACTTTTTAAGAAATTTTCGTACCACCCAACAAAAATGAACCGAAATTCGTATTTTCGGACCACACGATGGCTAGTGTTTAAAATTTGAGGCATAGCCCGAAAAATTGTTATAAATTTTGGAGAAGAATGCTATAAGGGTCTCCTGGTCCTCGATTTCATTTGGACTTTTCCGGCGATTTTCGTACCACCCAACTAAAACGGACCGAAATTTGTATCTTCAAACAAAACCATGGTTAGTGTTTGAAATCTGGCACAGAACGTGAAACACAATTATAAATTTTGGAGAAGAATGGTATACAGGTCTATTCAATTGTAGCTCCTAAGATATTAATAAAATATAAATCAATATCAAACTTTCATATACAAAAACTTTAATATATTACAAAAATAATAGTTATGGATTTAACTTACCATATGACGAGCTCTTCTTGCGTTGCTCATACTACCCCCAAAATGTGAGACTTTAAGCATCTTTCGATTTTTCATATTTTGCTCACTTAGTTTCTACAATTTTCAAATGCTAGTCAATATATGCATTTAATATAAAATATCAATGTACTTTGTTTACTTTGTAAACGTAATGCAACAAAGAATTTATACCTTCATTTGTGGTTTTTTATAGTAATTAACAAAAGCAATCCAATCATTTTCAAGCACAAGAGGATCAATAGCAAGTAGGTCTTCCTTACTTTTGTTAGGGTAGAAGTGTTTACATCGTAACTTATATTTATAGGCCTTCCATCTTTCTCCTAGGGTTGCCCATGTCCATTTGATACCAGCAGCATAATCATACACAAAATGATCCTTGCAAGATTATATAAACATATCAATCTTCAATGCAAAGAAATAGAATAAAAATAAACGTTCTACGAAGTTTAGATAATAACCTTGATGCAGTTCCAAATTGCTTTACTATTCTTTTCTGACATTTCATCCCATCTTTCAACAGATATAGGACCAAATGCTGATTTTTTAGCAAGTTCGCCGAGAAATCTCACAAGTAAATTTGAACCATTATCATTGCCTTGTCAATTAGCACCAATTTCAACCATAATCTTTTTTGTTTTCTCTAGATGCCAAACTTGATTTACTACCATTTTTCGAATTATAATTTCTTCGGTAGAAGTATCTAAGTGTGCAAATAATAATCATAACTCAATTAAGATAATATATTAATATTCGTACAACCACCACAAAATAAGACAACAAATTTAATGATATGAGATTTTTTACCGTTAACTTTGATAAGTAATGACTCCTCTTTTTGTTGCCATTCAGTTTCATTTGGCTTTGGTGAAGGCTCAACTACATCATCTTCCAACAAAATATATGTCAAGCTTACATCTGTAAATTGATCCTCAAGATGATTGTTGTTGAGTTGTTGGGGCTGATCTTGGATAGTTTCCACATCATTTGAATTTTCTTGTCTTTGTAACCATTCTAACATTTCTTGTCCCGAACACCTACGCCTTTTCCCATATCAAATCAAATACCTGCAAAATTTTCTAACAACGAGATAAAACATATTTCTAAAATGTATTCCAAACGATTCATAGATAATCTGTGCATTACATAAACACCCAAAATATGAAGTCTTATATAGAATACTATTTAAAAGCAAAAGAAATATGACAAAATTACAAAGTTCATAACTTAAAATATTAAAATACTCTATACAATTATTCAATCATCTCTATCACTACAACTATTACGATCTTCCTCAACATTTGTTTCATCATTTTCTTGTTCATTGACATCGTCTCGCACGTAGTTCTTCAATATTCCCAACATTTTGCTCACAAAAAGGTATGTCTTCCATTATTGGCTCTTGTGATTCCATAAGGTTCACTTCTCCCATATCATATATATCTCTAGGCCTCATTGCAGAATTTGAAAAGGCAAAATCTTTACTCCATTTAAGAACTCTTTTGAGTTCAATGGTTTGTCAATCCAACTCTTATCAATCATAGTTGGATGAATCTGTTTTCATATTTGAATAAAATTATTAAGGCCTTTAAGGTATCAAATAAGAATATAAAGAAATTAAATTTTACTATTATACAATCATAAACTTGCCAACAAGAAAAATACTAGAAATTTTTTAGGTATACAATCATATATTATTAATCATAAATTATTAATTATAAAATATTAATCATAAATTATTAATTATAATTTTTAATCATAAATTATTAATTATTAAGGCATTTAAGGAATTTAAGGCATTTAACGTATACAATCATAAATTATTAATAAGAAATTATTAAGGCATTTAAGGCATTTAAGATATACAATCATAAATTATTAAGGCATTTAAGTAAAAAACTTTTTTTCAAGAAGCTTGCCAACAATAGAAAATCTGCCATCAAGCGTGCAGTAACCGGCAATCCTTTTTTTTTACACCAAAGGCCAACTTAAATTCACCAAACCAAGGGCCAAAAATCTGATAAATAGAAAGAAAAAAATCAGCGGACGACTTGACTATATATTGTACAGGTCAGATGTTTCCGTGAGCAGTAAGCAGGAGATCTCCCTTTATTGATTGAATTTTTTATGGTGGTCGCTTGTGAATTCGATTTTGAAAGACTAGATCTCTCCTTTGAATTATTGAAAAACTAAAAGACTAGGAACCTGTCAACAATTCGATTTTGTTTCGCAAGTCCTAAAATTTCTCTATAATTTGAGTACTTATTTTCATAGTTGCATTAGTTATGAAAAATATATATTGTTGAAATATTTGTTAATTATTTTGTTAATTTTCATATATTATCATGAAATGTTTTCAACAATGTTGAAATTAGAGATAGTTTGATCATTTTGAATATAATAGTTTGATCAAGTGAATAATTGAAGTCTTATAGTATGAAGAACCAACATGATGCTGAATTTTCAAACATTTTTAACAGGAAATGAATGTTGTGAAAGATTGGAATGATATGGTATGAATAGAAAACACAAAATTCTCCAAATGACACAATAAAAAAAATCACTATAAACTCAACAATCCCCAACTCTAAAAACAAAAGCACAAAATTCTCCAACTAGCACAATAAAAAGACACACCCTAAAAAACATAATCAGCAAATAAATTTATAAAAAATAGAACTTAAATATAAAAAAATGAACCTGAAGAAGGAGATGGAAATAGCAAGTCTTTATTTGTTGGTTTCAGTTGCCCAAAATTAAACCTATAAAATTCAAAACAAAAATTAAACGTATTTGATGAAAAGAAGAAGCTCCAAGAGGTCACACATTCACAACAAATTTAAAGATTTATTTTACTTACAATGTTGTACGGTGACGTAAGTGTGAAAGATAGGGTCGAATGGGTCGAAATTGTGGCGTAGAAGTAAAACGGTGGTCGAAACGGCACGGTGGTGAAACAATGATACGGTGTTGAAACGGTGGTGAAACAATGGTGAATAGGATTTTAGGGTTTTAGATTAGAGCGTTACTGTTGAGTCTGGAGTTTTAGGGATTTAGCTGGAAAAGAGGGAATCTGAAAGAAAGAAAAGAGCGAATTGAGAAACGAGGGAAAATGAAAAGCTAATTTTTTAAGTTACCTACGGTCATCGTGATCGTGGCTAATTAACCGTGGCTAATCGCCGATTTTCTTGTAGTGACTCTATTTTGTTATACGTTATTATTATCTTCGTTATTAAGTACAACTACAAAATGAAGATAATAATAATATTTAATAAAATATAGTTGTCTAATAAATAAATAATTATTACTTTATTTGACACACTATTTTATTATATGTTATTATTATCTTCGTTTTATTGTTTTACTACATAACGAAGATAATAATATATATATAAAATTGAGTTTATCAAATAAATATTTAATTAGTATTTTATTTGACAACTTTATTTTATTATATGTTATTACTATCTTCATCATGTAGTACAACTATTTTATGAAGATAATAATAACATATAATAAAATAGAGTTGTCAAATAAGGTAATAATTATATATTTATTTAATAGTTTAATTGTGTTATATGTTATTACAATTTTCGTTATTAAGTACAACTATAAAACGTAGATAATAATAACATTTAATAAAATAGAGTTTTCAAATAAAGTAACATTGACAACACTATTTTATTAAATGTTATTATTATCTTCTTTCTGTAGTTGTACTTAATAACAAAAATACTAATATCATATAACAAAAATGAGTTGTCAAATAAATATGCAATAATTAATTTATTTGACAACACTATTTTATGATATATTATTACTATCTTTGTTATTAAGTACAATTACAAAATCAAATTAATAATAATATTTAATAAAATAGAGTTGTCTAATAAATATGTAATTTTTACTTTACTTGACAACACTATTTTATTATATGTCATTATTATCTTCGTTTTGTAGTTATACTTAATAACAAAGATAATAATAAAATATAACAAAATTGAGTTGTCAAATAAATATGAAATAATTAATTTATTTGAAGACTCTATTTTATTATATGTTAGTATTATCTTCGTTATAGACTACAACTACAAAACGAAGATAATAATAATATTTAATAAAATAGAGTTGTCTTATAAATAAGTAATTATTACTTTATTTGAAAACACTATTTTATTATAGGATATTATTATCTTCGTTTTATTGTTTTACTACATAATGAAGATAATAATAACATATAATAAAATTAAGTTTATCAAATAAATATGTACTTCTTACTTTATTTGACAACTCTATTTTATTATATGTTATTATTATTTTCGTTATATAGTTGTACTTCATATCGAACACAATACTAACATATAATAAAATAGAGTTGTCAAATAAAGTAATAATTACATATTTATATGACAACTCTATTTTACTATATGTTATTATTATCTTTGTTTTGTAGTTGTACTAAATAACGAAAATATTGATAACTTATAACAAAATTGAGTTGTAAAATAAATATGTAATTATTACTTTATTTGACAACTCTATTTTATTATATGTTATAATTATCTTTGTTAAGAAGTAAAACTATAAAACAGAGATAATAATAAAATATAATAAATTAGAGTTGTTAAATAAAGTAATAATTACATATTTATTTGACAACTCTATTTTATTAAATGATATTACTATCTTCGTTATGCAGTCAAACCTTAAAATGAAAGATAATAATAACATATAATAAAATAGAATTATCAAATAAATTATTAATTAAATATTTATTTGACAACTCTGTTTTGTTATACGTTATTGTTATCTTCGTTTTGTAGTTGTACTAAATAACGAAAATAATGATAACATATAACAAAATTGAGTTGTAAAATTAATATGTAATTATTACTTTATTTGACAACTCTATTTTATTATATGTTATTATTATCTTCGTTATTTGGTAAAACTATATAACGAATATATTAATAACATTTAATAAAATATAGTTGTCAAATAATGTAATAATTATAAAGCATTCTTGTCGTAAATTTGTGATTGTGTTTCGTGTCATATTTTGAACATTAGCCATCATTTGATCTAAAAATACGAATTTTATTCCATTTTTGTCGTGTGGTACGAAAATCGCCTGAAAAGACTAGATGAAATCGAAGACCAGGATACCCTTATAGCATTCTTCTCCAAAATTTATAATTGTGTTTCGGGTTCCATATCAGTGTTCAAACACTAGCCATCGTCTTGTAAGAAAATACGGATTTCGGTCCATTTTTTTAAGGTGATACAAAATTCGCCCGAAAAGTCTAGAAAATATCGACGACCAGGAGATCCTTATAGCATTCTTCTCCTAAATTTATAACTCTGTTTCGGGTTCTGCGTCAGAATTCAAACAGTAACCATTGTTTGGCCTAAAACTACGAACTTTGGTCCATTTTTGTTTGGTGGTACTAAAATCGCACGAAAAATCCATATGAAAATCGAGTATCGGGAGACCCTTGTAGCATTCTTCTCCAATATTTATAATTGTGTTTCGGGTTCCGCCCCATATTTCAAACACTAGCCATCTTCTAGTCTGAAAATACTTATTTTGGTCCTTTTTTGTCAAGGGGTACAAAAATTGCTCGGAAAGTCCAAATGAAATCGAGGACCAGAAGACTCTTATTATATAGATCTTCTCCTGAAAATTATAAATGGGTACGAAAATCGCTTGAAACGTCCATATGAAATCGGGGACCAAATGACCCTTATAGAATTTTTCTTCTAAATTTATAACTGTGTTTTGGGCTCTGCGTCAGATTTCAAACACTAGCCATTGTCTTGTTCGAAAATACGGATTTCGGTCCATTTTGGTCGGGTGGTACGAAAATCGCACGAAAAGTCCATACGAAATCGAGGACCGGGAGATCATTATAGCATTCTTCTCCAAAATTTATAATTGTGTTTTAGGTTTCGCGCTAGATTTTAAACATTAGCCATGGTTTGGTGTGAAAATACGATTTTCGGTCTATTTTTATCGGGTGGTACAAAAATCTCCCGAAAAGACCATATGAAATCGAGGACCAAGAAACCCTTATAGCATTTTTCTCCAAAATTTATAATTGTGTTTCGGGTTCCAAATCAGAATTCAAACACTAGCCATCGTCTTGTATGAAAATACGGATTTCGGTCGATTTTTGTTGGGTTATACAAAAATCGCCTGAAAAATCTAGATGAAATCAAGGACCAGGAGACCCTTATAGCATTCTTCTTCTAAATTTATAATTGTGTTTCGGGTTCTGCGTCTTATATTTCAAACACTAACCATCATTTGGTCTGAAAATTGCCAAAAAAGTCCAGATGAAATCGAGTACTGGGAGACCCTTATAGCATTCTTCTCCAAAATTTATAATTGTGTTTCGGGTTCTACGCCAGATCTAAAACACTAGCCATCGCCTGATCTGAAAATACTGATTTTGGTCCAGATGAAACATAGTTAATCGAGTACTGGGAGTCCCTAATATCATTATTCTTCTAAATTTATAATTTTCTTTCAGGTTCCAAGTGAGATTTCAAAAACTAGCCATCGTCTTTTTCGAAAATACGGATTTCGGTCCATATTAACTATGTTTCAGGTTAATATTCTTCTCTAAAATTTATAACTTTGTTTCAGGTTTCGCGCCAGATTTCAAACACAAGCCATCGTCTGGTCCGAAAATAAAGATGTTGGTCCATTTTTGTTGAGGGGTACGAAAATCGCCCAAAAAGACCAAATGAAATCGGGGACCGCGAGACCATAATAGCATTCTTCCCTAAAATTTATAACTTTGTATCGGGTTCGGCGCCAGATTTCAAACACCAGCCATCGTCTTGTACCAAAATACCCCAAAAAGTCTAGATCAAATCGAGGACCAGGAGACTTTTATAGCATTCTTCTACTAAATTTATAAATGTGTTTTGGGTTCCGTGTTAAATTCCCAACACAAACCATCGTTTTGTTCGAAAATACGGGTTTCGGTCCTATTTTGTCAATGGTACGAAAATCGCTTGAAAAGTCCAAATGAAATCGAAGACCTAGAGACCCTTATAGCATTCTTCTCCAAAATTTATAACTATGCTACGAGTTCCGCATCATATTTCAAACACTAGCCATCGTTTATTCTGAAAATACGGATTTCGGTTCACTTTAGTCAAGTGGTACGAAAATCGCCCGAAAAATCTAGACGAAATCGAGGACCGAGAGACCCTTATAGCATTCTTCTTCTAAATTTATAACTGTGTTTCTAGTTCTGAGTCAGATTTCAAACACTAACAATTGTCTTCTTTAAAAATATGGATTTCGGTCCATTTTAGTCGGGTGGTACGAAAGTCGCCCGAAAAGTCAAGATGAAATCTAGGACCGGGAGACCGTTATATCATTCTTCTCCAAAATTTATGATTGAGTTTCGAGTTCCGCGCTAGATTTCAAACACTAGCCCAAGTTTAGTCCATTTTTGTCGAGGGGTATGAAAATCGACCGCAAAGTCCAGATGAAATCGAGGACCGAGAGACCCTAATAGCATTCTTCCCTAAAATTTATAATTGTGTTTCGGATTTCGCGCCAAATTTCAAACTCTAGCCATCGTCTGGTCCGAAAATACGAATTTCGGTCCATTTTTGTCGGGTAGTACGAAAATCGCTCGAAAAGACCAGATGAAATCGAGGTCCAGGAGACCCTTATATCATTCTTATCCTAAATTTATAACTGAGTTTCGGGTTCTACCTCAGATTTCAAACACTAGCAATTGTCTTGTTCAAAAATACGGTATTCGGTCCATTTTTGTAGGGTGGTAAAAAAAACGCCCGAAAATCCAAGATAAAATCGAGGACTGAGAGACCCTTATAGAATTCTTCTCCTAAATTTATAACCGAGTTTTGTGTTTCGCGTCAGATTTCAAACACTAGCAATCATCTTGTTCGAAAATACGGATTTGGGTCCCTTTTTTGTCGGGTGGTACGAAAATCGCCTAAAAAGTCAAGATGAAACCGAGGACCAAGAGACCGTGATGGCATTCTTCTCCAAAATTTATTAATGGTTTTTAGGTTCGGCGCTAGATTTCAAACATTTTCCATCGTCTGGTCCGAAAATATAGATTTCGATCTTTTTTGTCGAGGTGTAAAAAAATCTCCTGAAAAGTCCAGATGAAATAGAGGATCGAGAGAACCTTATAGCATTCTTCTCCTAAATTTAAAACTGTGTTTTGAGTTCCGTGTCGGATTTCAAACACTAGCCATTGTTTTGTTCAAAAATACGAATTTCAGTCCATTTTAGTCGGGTGGTAAGAAAATCCTCCAAAAATACCAGATGAAATGGAGGACTGGGAGACCCTTATAGCATTCTTCTCCTAAATATATAATAGTGTTTAGGATTTCGAGTCAGATTTCAAACACTAGCCATCGTCTGGTCCGAAAATATAGATTTTGGTCCATTTTTGTCAAGGGGTACGAAAATCGCCTGAAAATTCTACATGAAATCGACGACCGAGAGACCCTTATAGCATTCTTCTAAATTTATAACTGTATTTCAGGTTCCATGTCAAATTTCAAACATCAGCCATCGTTAGCTCCAAAAATACGAATTTCAATCCATTTTAGTCTAATTGGTATGAAAATTGCCCGAAAAGTACATATCAAATCGAGGACCGAGAGACCCTTATAGCATTCTTCTCCAAAATTAATAACTGTGTTCCGGGTTCCGTGTCAGATTTCAAACACTAACCATCGTTTTGTTCGAAAATAATGATTTTGGTTCATTTTAGTAGGGTGGTACGAAAATCGTCCTAAAATTCCAGATGAAATCGAGGACCGAGTAACCTTTCTAGCATTCTTCTCCAAAATTTATAATTGGGTTTTAGGTTCCGCGACAGATTTCAAACACTAACCATCGTTTTGTTCGAAAATACAAATTTCGGTCCATTTTAGTCGTGTGGTGCAAAATTCGCCCGAAAAGACCAGATGAAATCGAGGACCAGGAGACCCCTATAGCATTCTTCTCCAAAATTTATTACTGTTTTTCGGGCTCTGCGTCCGATTTTAAGCACTAGCCATCGTCTGGTCCGAAAATACGAATTTCGGTCCATTCTTGTTGGGAGGTACGAAAATCGCCCAAAAAGTCCAGATGAAATCGAGGTCCATGAGACCCTTATAGTATTCTTCTTCTAAATTTATAACAGTGTTTCAGGTTACACATTAGATTTCAAACACAAGTCATAATCTTGTTCGAAAATTCGAATTTTGGTCCATTTTAGTTAGGTGGTATGAAAACCTCCCGGAAAGACCCGATGAAATCGGGGACGAGGAGACCCTTATATCATTCTTCTCCTTAATATATAATAGTGTTTCGGGTTCTGAGTCAGATTCCAAACACTACGCATCGTCTTGTCCGAAAATATAGATTTTGGTCCGTTTTTGTCGAGGGGTACGAAAATCTCCCGAAATGTCCATATGAAATCGACGACCGAGAGACCCTTATAGCATTCTTCTTCTAAATTTATAATTGTATTTCGGGTTCCATGTCAAATTTCAAACACTAGACATCGTCTGGTCCGAAAATACAGATTTCAATCCTTTTTTTTCGGGTGGTACGAAAATCACCCGAAAAGTCCATATGAAACCGAGGACCAGGAGACCGTTATAGCATTCTTCTCCAAAACTTATAATTGTGTTTCAGGTTCCACATCAAATTTCAAACACTAGCCTTCGTCTGTTCCGAAAATATATATTTTGGTTCTTTTTTGTCGAGGGGTTAGAAAATCGTTCGAAAAGTCCAGATGAAATCGAGATCCGTGAAACCCTTATAGCATTCTTATCCAAAATTTATAACTGTGTTTCGGGTTCAGCGAGAGATTTCAAACACTAGCTATCATCTGGTTCGAAAATACAGATTTTGGTCCATTTTTTTAAAGGGGGACAAAATTGCCCTAAAAGTCCAGATGAAATCGAGGAGAAGAAGATTCTTGTAGCATTCTTCTTATAAATATATAACTGAGTTTCGGGTTCTGCGTCAAATTTTCAAACATTAGCCATCGTCTAGTCCGAAAATATGAATTTCGGTCCATATATGTTAGGTGGTACGAAAATACATAGTTATAAATTTAGAAGAAGAATGCTATAATGGTCTTTCGGTCCTCGATTTCATTTGGACTTTTCAAGTGATTTGTGTAACACCCCGTTTTTCAAAGCGAGGGTGTATTTTTTTTTTAAAAAGGAATTAAACTAAAACAGAGAAATAAATAAAGAAGTGCCTTTGGATAAATAATTGAGTCATTATAAATTTTAAGCAGCGGAAAAGTTTCTCCAAATATAAATCCAAAATATTTACACAACAACAAATGGTACATGGAACCCATTCAAATAAGATGTCAAACTGACAATATTAGTATAAGTACAGTTTTCCAGATTTAAAATACTCCAAACCAAAAGGAAGGACACCTAGTCCCTATACATCATCCTAATCTGATCATCCTACCAAAAAGCTATACACCCGGAGTATCTCCACGCGCCCCGTGAGATCCTCCTAACGTAACTGCAGTCACGCGTTCCCATCTCCATTCCCGTCCGTAGGGTACGAACCGGTTGGACCGTCTTGACTCTCATCTAAGGGCTAAGCCCAGATTTCCACAATAATTGTAAAGGGTCACCAACCAAAAAATAACAGTTAACACATAGCAATTAAGTTTTGAATGCTCAAAATAACTTTTCAACTAAGCATGCACCTTAACAGGATTTTCAATATCCGAAAAGTTCATACAATGCTTTGCCAATTAAAAATGAAAGTAAAATGAAGATCTCAATCTCCTAATTAACACATAACAAATCAAGACATGGATAAGTTAATGAGTAATCAATCATCTAACTCAAACTGAGGATTTTCACTGAGCCAATCGATTGGGAAATCGATTGGGGTGAAGGTTTTTTTAATGAAAACAGAATCCTGGGCTGAATCAATCGATTTGGCAATCGATTGACAGGATGACTAAGCCCCTGACTTAAGACCAATCGATTTCCAAATCGATTTCCTGAAGGTTTTTAGTGAAATTTTGAACTCTGGCTTGATTCAATCGATTGGGCAATCGATTGACAGGATAGCTGAGCCCCTGACTTAAGGGCCAATCGATTTCCAAATCGATTTGGTCGAATATGGATGAGTCCCTGACTTAGGCCCAATCGATTGGGCAATCGATTTTGTGAATGATTTTCGAAAACTGATTACAAAATCGATTGGCAAATCGATTTTGTCCATTTGGCCAAGTCCCTTTTTACTATCCAATCGATTGGGAAATCGATTTCCCTGATCGTTTTTCCAAAAATTCATGCATTAACTCAAGTCATTCCTAATCAAGTTCACAACCTAACACTTAGCAATTCCTATGCGATTACCACGGCAATTGGGATCTCGATAACCATCATACTTACACACAATAATCAACACATAACACTTGGCATTTTCAACGCAATTACCACAACGACTCAAATTCAAATCACTCAATCATAAAACTCAAATCAACCACGACTCGCGTGCCAATCACCCTAATGCAATGCGTATATTCCAAAATGCATGGACACGGAATTCCAAACCAAAACCCTCCTCGAAGGGCCGTAAATCATAATTGTACCGCCTATCGCAGGCCAAAGTACCAATTACCGAGGTGCCACCTATCACGGGTCAGCACGATTTACTAAAAATGCGTAAATCATAAACATACCACCTATCACGGGTCAGTACAGTTTACCGAGGTGTCACCTATCACGGGTCAACACGATTTACTAAAAGAAAAAGCGTGAATCGTAAACGTACCGCCTATCACAGACCAGTACTGTTTACCGAGGTGCCACCTATCACGGGTCAGCACAATTCACTAAAACGTAAATCGTAAACGTACCACCTATCACGGGTCAGTACAGTTTACCAAGGTGTCACCTATCACGGGTCAACACAATTTACCAAAATGAAATGCATGAGCATACACAGACTCCATTCACAACAATCGTTAAGCAAATGCAAATATTAAAAGATTCCCCATTTTTAATACCCATTTAACTTAAACGACTTTCATAGCAAACATTAAGTAACCAAAACATTAAGAGATTCCCCATTCTTAACGCCCAGTTAACTTAAACGATTTTTAAATCAACATTAAATAAATAAGTCATTAAGAGATTTCCCATTCTCAATACTGATTTATCTTAATGATTT
The DNA here is from genome assembly GCA_002896215.2 of Cicer echinospermum. Taxonomy (NCBI): domain Eukaryota; kingdom Viridiplantae; phylum Streptophyta; class Magnoliopsida; order Fabales; family Fabaceae; genus Cicer; species Cicer echinospermum. The sequence goes on from PGTU02000004.1 coordinate 12,438,534, forward strand.
TCAAAACAAAACGTTAAGCAAACAAACATATTAAGAGATTCCCCATTCTTAATATACTTTTGGCTTAAACGATTTCCACACAAAACATTCGGTAAACAAGACATTAAGAGATTCCCCATTCTTAATTCTCATTTACTGAAACGATTTTCAAAAACAAACATTAAGTAAACCGAGATATTAAAAGATTCCCATTTTTAATACTCGTTTAACTCTAATGGTTTTCAAATTTCACAACAAAACCAACTCAAAACATTTTATCAAATTCAATTCACAATCCACACCAAAACACATCAAATTTCATCGGTATTAACTTAGAACACGTCAAATATGACGAACACAAATCAACACAACATAACACTCAAACACATCAAATTTCATTTACCCATAATCATACGCAATGAGTTAAGTTCACTTCCCACGAAACATTCATCAATATAAACAAAACCTAACTCTAAGGTTTTACCCGTAACGCATTAGATTCATTTTCCCCAAATCGATACATTAAATCCTAACAAATTCCTTCCCACACAACCACAGATAAGTCCCTAATGCAAACTAGAAGTTTGGAAGGAGCCCTTACCTCAGCATTAGCTTTAACGTGGTTTCCCGGTACCGCGATTAAGCTGGTAAAATCTTCGCTCGTAAAGTCGCCTCAAAATTGGTCCCCTAGCACCGTGGCGTGGTAGTGAGTAACTTTCCCTTCTAACTCTTCGCGAAATGAAGCTTGGATCTAGAAGAAATGGAGGGGTTTGTGTTTGGATCTCAAATACCGTTTTTCTTCGTTTTTGAATCAAAGAGGAAGAGTGGAGTTGCGAAAACCTTGATCTAACTCTCACCCAACCTTGGGTTACTAGTTTTGAAGAAAAGAAAGCGACGAAAATGAAAATAGGAGAAAGGAGGGAAATTGGCTCGCGGTCGCAGAGGAAGAAGATGGACAATGGGGATTTTCTTTCCTTTCTTTTTCTTTCCTTTGGTTTTCCTTTCTTCCTTCTTCCTTCCTTCCTTTTATACTATTTTCTTTTCCTTTTCCTTCCTTCTAGTTTTCCTTTCTTTTTCCCTCCAAACAAACATTAATAGATAATAAATATAACTTAACAAATATCTCAAAATATCTAGATATTTGTTAAATTACCGTTTCACCCGAAACGCATTAAATTATCCGTAAAGGATTCACCGCAGTTAATTTCAATTTATTTATCGACGAGAAATTTAAATGGCCTCAAAATATCTTTTTGATTATAAAACTCCAAAATATTATTAACTTTGGCTTAAAAGCCTCTGAGCCAAAATCCAAAATACACCAAAAATACATAAATGGTACTTTAAATTTATGGGTCTTACATTACTCCCCCCCTAAAATTAGTTTCGTCCTCGAAACTATGCATCGATAAATAACTCTGGGTGTTGTTCTCTCATCTTGCTCTCCAATTCCCAAGTCGCATCTCCAGTGATTGGGTTCCAAATCACCTTGACCAACGAAACATCCTTGGTCCTCAACCACTTAATCTTCCTGTCATCAATTCTCATGGGTGGTACTTCGAACGACAGGTTATCCTTTAGCTGGATTGCGTCTGGTTCGATCACGTGAGATGGATCTGCGAGATATTTCCTCAACTGTGACACATGAAACACGTCATGAATATTGGACAGTATCGGAGGTAATGCAATACGATAAGCAACCGGCCCAATTCGTGCAGAAATCTGATATGGTCCAATGAATTTCGGAGTCAACTTCTTCGATTTCAAGGCTCTACCTACTCCAGTAGTAGGTGTGACTCTCAGAAATACATGGTCACCCGGTTCGAATTCCAAAAGTCTGCGACACTTGTCCGCGTAACTCTTCTGACGATCTTGTGAAGTCTTCATTTTCTCCTTGATCTTCCTTACTTTAGCCGTGGTCTGTTGCACCATTTCTGGTCCGACAATCATATTCTCACCGTCTTTATACCAACACAAGGGCGTTTGACACTTGCGCCCATATAAAGCTTCATATGGTGCCATTCCAATACTTGCGTGGAAACTATTGTTGTAAGTGAATTCAATCAACGGAAGTACATCATCCCAGCTTCCCCTATCCTCTAGTACACATGCTCTCAACAGATCTTCCAAGGATTGATTCGTCCTTTCAGTCTGCCCGTCTGTTTGTGGATGGTAAGCTGAACTCAAGCGTAGCTTCGTTCCCAATGCTTCGTGCAATGCTCCCCAAAAATGTGATGTGAACTTCGGATCACGGTCTGATACAATGCTCGATGGTACCCCGTGTAACCTCACAATTTCAGCAATGTAGATCTCCGTTAGCTGATCTACCTTATAGGTGGTCCTTACCGGCAAAAAGTGAGCAGATTTAGTTTGTCGATCCACTATCACCCATATGGAATCATTCTTTCTCCTTGTCTTTGGTAATCCGGTTATAAAATCCATGGAAATGCTGTCCCACTTCCATTCAGGTATATCTAAAGGTTGCAACATTCCAGCAGGTCGCTGATGTTCCACCTTCGCTTTCTGACAAGTTAGACAAGTGGATACATATTCCGCCACATGTTTCTTCATTCCTGGCCACCAATAATTCTGCCTCAAATCCTGATACATCTTTGTTGCTCCAGGATGAATACTCAGCTTACTCTTATGCGCCTCTTCTAAAATCGTTTTCCGCATATCTGTAATTTCTGGTACACAAATCCTACCGTTACACCGCAAAACATTATATGCCCCAATCTTGAACTCAGTCGTCTTCCCTTGTACTATTAGATTCCTCTTCTCTTGAATTAAGACGTCATCCTAAGAATTCGCAATGTCTTCGAGTAGTCCACTCGAGATTTTAATCATCCCGAATTTCAAAATTCCCGGTGCAAACTCTACGTTCAAGTGCAGGTCTCTAAAAGCTTCCCACAACTCTTGTTGTCTAGCCATAATTAGTGAAGACACCGATACACTTCTTTTGCTCAATGCATCAGCCACTACATTGGCCTTCCCAGGGTGGTACTGCAGTGTGAAATCAAAATCCTTGAGAGTTTCCATCCATCGTCTCTGGCGCATGTTCAACTCCTTTTGATCAAACAAATATTTCAAGCTTTTATGGTCGCTGAACACGGTGAACGTGCACCCATATAAATAGTGCCTCCAGATCTTCAATGCAAAAACAACCGCGGCAAGCTCCAAATCATGTGTAGGATAGTTTCTCTCATGAATCTTCAATTGTCTTGAGGCATAAGCCACCGCTTTCTTGTGTTGCATCAGAACACATCCCAACCCCTGGTGAGATGCATCACAGTAAACTTCATAGGGTTCTTCTGATTGCGGTAATACCAATACGGGTGAGGTCGTCAATTTTCTCTTTAGTAACTGGAAGTTTTCTTCACACTTCGCTGTCCATGCGAACGGTTGATCTTTTCTGGTAAGTTGTGTCAGTGGGGCCACAATCTTAGCAAAACCCTCGATAAACCTCCTGTAGTACCCTGCCAGTCCTACAAAACTCCGTATGTCGGTGACAGTCTGAGGCTGTTTCCAAGCAAGAACCGCCTCAATCTTAGCCGGATCTACAACGATTCCTTCCTTGGTTATCACATGTCCCAAGAAATTCACTTTCTCTAGCCAAAATTCACACTTCGACAGATTGGCATACAATCGCTTCTCGCGTAAAATCTCAAGAACTTGTCGTAAATGTTCTCCATGCTCTTCTTCAGTCCTTGAATAAATCAATATATCATCAATGAATACCACCACGAATTTATCAAGGAATGAATTAAAGATTCTGTTCATGTAGTCCATGAAAATTGCCGGTGCATTGGTAACTCCAAACGGCATAACCAGGTATTCATAGTGCCCATAGCGGGTTCTGAAAGCTGTTTTCTGAATGTCTCCTTCCCTTACTCCTCCACTTCTCTTACCGGTGGCAATCCTGGAATTTCCGTTGGAAATACATCCCGATACTCGTTGACAAGTATCACATCTTCTATATCCACATTTATCTTTGCCTCCACATTTGCCAGAGACAAAAACTCATGAATCCCTTCACTTAGCGACACTCGGAGTTCGTTAGCAGCTAAATACTTAACAACTCCTGGTTCGGGGAAAAGAACCAATTTACGAGCACAATCCAAGATCACATAATGATAAGACATCCAATCCATACTGAGGATGACCTCGAGTGATTGTAGCGGTAAACAAAATAGATTAACCAAGAAATCCCTATTCTGTATAGTCATTCGACAATGTAAACATGCAGAATTTACGGTTAAGGTCTTAGCAGGTGTGGAAACAACCAAATCAAAAGGTAAAGCAGACACAGATAACTTCAAGCGATTCACACAGTCCATAGCAATGAAGGAATGGGTTGCCCCCGAATCAAAGAGTGCAGTTAGAGTGTTACCTGCAATCTCACAGTCACGCTGAATCAGATTACCAGATGGATTCCCCTCTTCAGCATTCACACAATAAATGCGTCCTCTAGCAGTAGGACGGGTAGCCCTAGCTACATTCACCACTGGTTCCACCTTTGGAGTCATGCAATCCCTTGCCATGTGCCCTGACTTCCGACAATTGTGACAGGTGGGGACGTTAGCGGTACAAGCACTAGCATAGTATCCTTCTCCCCCACATCAGAAACATCGAAGCACTTGCCCCAATTGCCTCCCGAAATTCTGGTTCCCCGGGCGACTCTGCCCACCGTTGTTATTCTGTGGTCGATTATAAGGTTTAGCAACTTGCTTTCCCCTGTTCTGATAATTCACCCGACTAGGGCCTCCCGAATTAAAATTCCCTCCTCGGCTAGCCCTCTTGTTTTTCATATCTTCCACTTCTCTACATTTCTCCACAAGCGCTTGGAAACGTTGAATTCCCAAGGGTAAGACGGAGTCTTGAATCTCATACTTCAGTCCGTCTTGGAAACGATGACACATGAATGGTTCATCAATTTCTTCACAGAAGAACCTGAAATGCCTCGACAGCGATTCAAATTTAGCAGCATACTCGCCCACAATCATGCTCCCCTGGTGAAGTTTCAGAAAGTCGTCACCCAATTTAGTCCTGGTACTCATCGGGAAGTATTTGTCTAAAAACTTCCTTTTAAACGATTCCTAGTTCACCTCCTCGTGGGCTGCTCCCATCAACAACCTTGCACTCCTCCACCAGTACTCAGCATCCCCCAACAGCATATAAGTGGCATAGCTGACCCTAACTCCCGCCTGACAATTTATCATTTCAAAGATCTTCTCCACTTCTTGGATCCATTGATCCGCCTTCTCTGCATTCTCATCCCCCTTAAACTTAGGAGGATTGTAACGACGAAAGTCTTCTAACCCTCTTGACTCTGCAGCACGGATCTCTCTTCCCCTCTTTTCAAGATCCCGTTGAGTCTTGGCAGCAGTCTGTGCGGCGACAGAAGCAGCCATGTGTTGGATTTTGATCCTTTGATTCCTAATTTTGACATAATTCACAATTCAACAATGTTCACACTTAATATGATAAATCTAATATTTCAATTGAGCAAAATTTCAGGAACACCAATTCAATCACACACACTTGTATCAAATTGCTTGGAACACAAGAAATCAACAAAAGTTGAATTCTGACTATGTAAATCGATTGGGAAATGGATTGCATAACAAGGGTGTAAGGAAATCTTAAGTGTTTGTAAATGTGAAATCGATTAGGCAATCGATTAGCTTTATTAAAAATGAAAACTGCACAAGTCAGTAGCCTCTGATTTGGAGAGTAATCGATTGAGCAATCGATTGAACATTTCACAAATTAAACCTGATGGTAACACATCGATTGGTAAATCGATTGGATGAGTCACAGTGGCACTCCAGTGCTGAGGCAATCGATTGGCAAATCGATTGACAAAGTATCATTTGAAAATAACCTCACCTGTGACAAATACAATCGATTGGACAATCTATTGTTAACACTTTCAATTTTGATAAAGTTTGGTTGCAATCGATTGGGAAATCGATTGAACTAAACACCAGGTAAAAACTTTTCAGGAACATGCTACCAAAGCGATTGACAAGTCGATTACCATCAAATAACTGAGTCACTGTTTTGAATTAAATCGATTGGCAAATCGATTGACATTAAAACTGAGTTACTGTTTTGAATCCAATCGATTGACGAATCGATTGACATCAAAAAACTGAGCCACTGTTTTGAACACAATCGATTGGCAAATCGATTGAATTAAACTTTTTGAAAACACAGTGAACTTTTTGAAGACCCTTTTGTTTTACATCTTTTATTCATTCTGTAATAAATCTTTGAACCAAAACGAACGTTGAAAATCCAGCTAGAAACTGGTGGCTACTTTCTTGGGTGAGAGGTCTCAACAAGAAAGAGTCGTACTTTGATTTTGTGTTAGGCTGACGATTGTCTACAAGGATCAAAGGGGTTGATAGAAAGCCAGCTAGAAACTGGTGGCTACTTTCTTGGGTGAGAGTGCTCAACAAGAAAGAGTCGCACTGTGATTCTGTGATAGGTTGACGAGTATCTAAAAGGATCAGAGGGTATTCAATAGGAAAGAGATCATTAAGATAGATAGGTTTCAGGGAGGAAACTGGACAATCTGTAATTGATTCTTTCTATTGAAGGAGAAGAAAATCTGAAATCCGATTGGATTTTCAGGACTGGACGTAGGTTGTTGTGGACAACCGAACCAGGATAAATCTCTGTGTCTTCTTCTCTAACTCTCTCTCTTTAATTTTCTATATTGCTAACTTTGCATGCCTCAAAATTTAAATTCCGCTGTGCACTTGATGCTGATTAATTTTGTAACGTAAACTGAATTATTTTCTGTTATTGCGAGGTCATTGATACCAACAATTGGTATCAGAGCAAACTTCTTGAGAGGTAACACTTATAAGAAGATGGCCTCGACTGACGTTCTGGGAGAAGGCGCTTCGTTAGCACGTCCACCAGCTTTCAACGGTACAGCCTACATGTACTGGAAGCAAAGAATGCTCATATTCCTGGAAGCAAGTGGCATTGACATCCTTGATGCTGTTGAAAACGGTCCATATATTCCCAAGATTGCAGGAACGAATGACTCAATGATTCTAAAGCCTAGAGCCGACTGGTCCGATGAAGACAAAAAGAAGGTTTGTTTCAATGCGAAGGCGAAGAACATAATCACATCAGCCCTATGTGCAGAAGAGTTCTTTAGAGTATCCAATTGCAAATCAGCAAAAGAGATGTGGGACATCCTCCAAGAAACGCATGAAGGTACTACTGATGTTAAGAGAGCTCGCGTGAATACGCTCATGCACGAATATGAATTATTTAGCATGAAGAAAGAAGAGTCAATCAGTGATTTGCAAACCAGATTCACACACATTGTCAACAACCTGCATGCACTAGGAAAATATGTGGATAATGAACAGCAGATCGGAAAGATTATGAGATGCTTAACCAGAGAATGGCAGCCCAAGATTACCGCAATAGCTGAGTCTAAGGATCTAGCAAAGATGACGACAGCAACATTATTTGGAAAATTAAGGGAACATGAAATGGAATTACAACGACTGGATGAATCCGAAATGGAAAGTAGGAAAAAGAAAGGTTTATCTCTGAAGGTTCAAGCAAAGCAATCTAAACCTGAATCCGATAGCTACTCAGATGGATCCAGCAGTGAAAATGAAGAGACTGAGATCGAATCACTTGTCAAGAAATTTAAGAAGTTTCTGAAGAAGAAAGATAACAAATTCAGAAAACCATCCAGCTCTAAGACTAGTGACATCAAGACAGTTACATGCTATGAATGTGGTAAGATTGGTCACACAAAGTCGGAATGCTACAAACTGAAGAACAAGAATAGAGCTCACAAAACCAAAAGAGCATATATTGCATGGAGTGACAACGATAATGATGAGTCCTCTACCTCTTCGGATGAAGAAGAAGTGAATTTATGTCTCATGGCTCACACTAATTCAGAATCTGACAGTGAGGTTAGTTCGCAATTTAATCCAACATATGATGAATTACAAGAAGCTTTCAATGAATTGCATGATGATTATGTGAAATCCATAAAACAGTTGTTAAGCACAAAGAAAATGCTTGAACAAATGAATGTTGAGCATAAAGAAATTGAAAATTTATGTGAACAACTGAAAAAGGATTCACAAGAAAAATCTGCAAAGTGCATTGAACTTGAAAATACAGTTGCATCATTAAAATCTGATTTATTAAATTTTGCAAATAGTAAAGATAAGCTAAATGTCATACTTAGCAATCAAAGACATGTTCATGAAAAATCTGGTTTAGGATATACACCAAATATGCATGTCAAAAGAAAAAATAAAAACAGATTTGGTATTGGGTATATGCAAACCAGAAATGTCAAACATGGTCACAAAACTGCTATTGCTAAGAATATGTATGACATCTTTGCTAAACCAAATAAACATTCATCCTTTGATGGCAAATGTCATTTCTGTTGTAGAAAGGGACATTTTGTGTCTAATTGCATATTTAAAAAATTAGCCAATCAAGGATGGAAGCAAATTTGGATAGCAAAAGAATCTGTGTTTAAGACTGACCCCCCAGGACCCAATCTGAATTGGGTACCTAGATCCAAAAATTAATTATGTTTTTGCAGGTGTACTTGACATCCACCAAGCAAGATTGATATTTGAAAGTGGATGCTCAAGACACGTGAAATGAGACAAGTATGAGAATCTTGTCATTAACATTAAATGAAGATTAAATGAAGAAAGATTGGTCAACTAAGTTGTATTGATAACAAAGGAAAAGAGTCAATGGCAGTTAATCAGAAGTTTTTTTTGTGTAAATCGATTGATTAATCGATTTCGAGTTTGGTCTTTGTTTGTTTATAAAATCGATTTGGAAATCGATTTGGTTAGCCCAGACTTCAGAGTTTTTGGAAAAATTTTGTAAAAATCCCGAGCATCGATTTGGAAATCGATTGATTCAGTGTTCAGTATTTGACATTTGGGATAATCGATTTGGACATCGATTAAGTAAAAACGGAAAATCGATTTGGGAATCGATTTGGAAAATGACCGTTGCGAACCTTTTTACTAGCCGTTGGACATCATAATTACACAATCGATTAAGGATTCGGTGTAACGGTAAACCAATCGATTTGGCAATCGATTGACAAGGGTAAAAGTATAAAAAGGAACAGGTCTAAATCGATTTCTTCACTGTTTAAGTCCAGATTTCTACATTTCTTTCTCTGCTTCATCTTCTTCCTCTGTCTCTGCAACTGATATCTGCATTAAATCTGAACTCTACCTACCTTCAATCTATTTTGTTTTGCGATCATGGCTCGAGTGAAACAAACCCAGCCACAAACACCTTCACCTTCTTCATCCTCAACCAGTGAAACTCCCTCACCCCCACCAACTCTAACAAAGAGGGTTCCGATTCCAACTCACAAGATTCTTGCCAAAGACAAGGGCAAGGCTCCTGCTCCTATTCAAGATAAGATTAAGAAAAGGAAGGAACCACCAAGTGAGAAGTTGTTGGCTGATGCTATGAAAGAGATTTCCAAGAAGAAAAAGAAGCCGGTTACATCACCCCTAGCTAAGAAAACTCCAGCACCTAAAGATAAGGATGTAGAAGTTACCATTCCAGCAGAGTTTCTTAAACGGAAAATTCATGAAGGCAGAATCCTGGATTTTGGTTTCTTTGATACAGAAGGCTTCACATTCCAAGATCATCTGAGATTTCATGGTCTTGAAGGTTTCTTTCATCTACTCTTTTGGACAGCTATCCGAAACTGATACGTGAATTTTACGCAAACTTCAAGCTCACTGATGACGGGTTCAAAACTCAGGTTAAAGGTAAAAAGTTATCAATGTCTTTTGAAGATTTTGCTGTGTTGACAGGATTGCCATTTCACGGAACATCAATAGACGACAGTTCTGATGCGGATGCAGCTGACGAAGGATGGGAAGCATCGCTGGACAGGCACACGGCAGTGAAAGATATTCATGATTGATGGCTTTGTGGAAACCATCTCATTGCCAATTGGTCAGATGAAGGTACAGCAACGCATGCTCATGTATACATTAACAAGAATGCTTGTACCTCGATCAGGAAATCACGCGGTTGTTCAGAAGCTTGATATTATATTGTTATGGGATTGTCCAAGGAACTTAAGATGAGTTGGACATGGATTGTGCTAAGGCACATGTTAGAAGCTTCACACAGTAAGCTCATGTTGCCTTATCCGCAGTTGGTTACAAAGGTTCTCAAGCACTTCAAGGTATCGTTTTTGAATGAAGAATCTGCAAAGACAACACTCATCTTCGGCGAAGCAATTGTGAATCAGATGAAACTGAAGAAAGTAGATAATATTTGGATTAGACCAATGCCAAATGTTGAACCAACTCCTCCACAAGCCTCTGAATCAGCAGCTGAGACTCCTGCATATGTTGCAAAACTGATGGAATTTATGGCAGCTCAAATGGAACACAACGCCAAAATACTAGAGTCTAATGCAAGGATGGAAGCTACTTTGACATCTATCCAAACATCCCTGAAATCAGTTGTTCAGGATGTTGCTGCAATTCAAGCACACCTAGGTCTCAAGCTATCTTTTGAAGACATAGCGCATATTGGTCGACAAGCAACTGAGGAACCACAGCCAGATCCTCTAGATCGGTCTGCGACTCACGGTGAGGAGACACCTGCTGAGGGTAATACAGCGGTCTCTACCTCTCCCCTGGATGATAGTGAGAACCAGCCCACTTTAGGAGATTAGATGGTCGTTCCTTATTTGTGATGTCTTATTTTGTTTTTTTTTGCTGCTTTGCTGTTTTATGTTTTATTAATAATATATATGTATGAGCAAATTTATTAATTGTTATCATATAAATATTGCCATACTACATCTGTTGCATATCTGGTTGTATGATCTGATGCATTGCACATGTTGTTTACAGTCAGTTATCTTAATCAACTGACATGCTCAGTATTTGCTCTGATTTTTTTTTATCTGATATACAAGTTATATGATTTCATTTCCTATGCTTATGTTCTTTAACATAGGGGGAGGAATTGTTTTCTGCCTTTTTGCCTTAATTGACAAAGGGGGAGAAAAATTATAACTTGATAACTTGATAATATGCTTGTTGTTGCATTATTAAGGGGAGCATCTGATGTTGTTGCATTATTAAGGGGGAGAATCTGATGTTCTGATGATGTTTTTTTTGCTCTGTTACTTAATAATGTAATAATACTCATGTTGTTTTGACACATGCTCTGATGCTCTGATCTGGTACATATTTAATGCTATAAATTGATTTCTTTGGTATGATTTTGAAATGGTTTGATATGCTCAAGTTACAATTGTATGAATTGTCAATTATGCCAAAAAGGGGGAGATTGTTGGATTTTGATCCTTTGATTCCTAATTTTGACATAATTCACAATTCAACAATGTTCATACTTAATATGATAAATCTAATATTTCAATTGAGCAAAATTTCAGGAACACCAATTCAATCACACACACTTGTATCAAATTGCTTGGAACACAAGAAATCAACAAAAGTTGAATTCTGACTATGTAAATCGATTGGGAAATCGATTGCATAACAAGGGTGTAAGGAAATCTTAAGTGTTTGTAAATGTGAAATCGATTAGGCAATCGATTAGCTTAATTAAAAATGAAAACTGCACAAGTCAGTAGCCTCTGATTTGGAGAGTAATCGATTGAGCAATCGATTGAACATTTCACAAATCAAACCTGATGGTAACACATCGATTGGTAAATCGATTGAATGAGTCAAAGTGGCACTCCAGTGCTGAGGAAATCGATTGGCAAATCGATTGACAAAGTATCATTTGAAAAATAACCTCACCTGTGACAAATACAATCGATTGGACAATCTATTGTTGAAACTTTTAATTTTGATAAAGTTTGGTTGCAATCGATTGGGAAATCGATTGAACTAAACACCAGGTAAGAACTTTTCAGGAACATGCTACCAAAGCGATTGACAAGTCGATTGACATCAAATAACTGAGTCACTGTTTTGAATTAAATCGATTGGCAAATCGATTGACATTAAAACTGAGTCACTGTTTTGAATCCAATCGATTGACGAATCGATTGACATCAAAAAAACTGAGCCACTGTTTTGAAAACAATCGATTGGCAAATCGATTGAAATAAACTTTTTGAAAACACAGTGAACTCTGAGATTGTGACCAAATCGACTCTCTGTGTTTATACATCGACTCTGAGATTTGGCAAATCGATTGAGTAATCGATTGAAGTTACTTTTATTAAAAGAGTTTCCCAGCAATCGATTAGGAAATCGATTTATGCAAGTCTGGACATGTTCTACTGAAAAGTGGTTTTAAAGAATCGATTGGTAAATCGATTAGCTTGTATAGTTTCAAGATTAAAGAAACCAAGACTCGCGATAATCGATTGGCAAATCGATTTAGCATTTTTAACTTTACAAAATCGATTGGGAAATCGATTTCGTAGTTGGTTTTTCAGAAACTATATAAGATGTCTTTCAATCTTTATTCTAACAACTTTTTCATAACAATTCATAACTTTCATAATTTCTCATATGCTCTCAAAAACTGTTCATAACAACAAACTAACAACTTCATAATTGTGATTACAGATCTCAATACAGTTTGTTGACAATCTAAGAGAAATGATAATGTGCTCAAGAACAATCCATGAATATTCAGATTTGTGAGGAGCAACATTCATAAAGATTGAAGACCTTTTGTTTTACATCTTTTATTCATTCTGTAATAAATCTTTGAACCAAAAACGAACGTTGAAAATCCAGCTAGAAACTGGTGGCTACTTTCTTGGGTGAGAGGTTTCAACAAGAAAGAGTCGTACTTTGATTTTGTGTTAGGCTGACGATTGTCTACAAGGATCAAAGGGGTTGATAGAAAGCCAGCTAGAAACTGGTGGCTACTTTCTTGGGTGAGAGTGCTCAACAAGAAAGAGTCGCACTGTGATTCTGTGATAGGTTGACGAGTATCTACAGGATCAGAGGGTATTCAATAGGAAAGAGATCATTAAGATAGATAGGTTTCAGGGAGGAAACTGGACAATCTGTAATTGATTCTTTCTATTGAAGGAGAAGAAAATCTGAAATCCGATTGGATTTTCAGGACTGGACGTAGGTTGTTGTGGACAACCGAACCAGGATAAATCTCTGTGTGTTCTTCTCTAACTCTCTCTCTCTTTAATTTTCTATATTGCTAACTTTGCATGCCTCAAAAATTTAAATTCCGCTGTGCGCTTGATACTGATTAATTTTGTAACGTAAACTGATATATATTTTCTGTTATTGCGAGGTCATTGATACCAACGCTCTCGGCAGCAGTCTGTCGCGGCGACGAAGCAGCCATTGTTATTCATCAGCTCCGCCATTTGACATTCCTATTAGCGTTGGCTCTCGGAGCGTCATTCCTTCTTGGCGGCATGGTTTCTATTAACCATTATCAAGTAGAGATCTAACACTACTTCAAATAATTCCAAACTAACGTCCGACAAACAAACATAACATAATTATTTTGATTTGACAACTCAAGTCACCTAACACCGACACATGATCAGATGACAACTCCCAACTTATGGGTCGACTACAATCTTACTCAAGGTTCCACAGCTCCCAAAGAAAATCTAGCCAAAGCTCTGATACCACAATGTTAACACCCCGTTTTTCAAAGC
>PGTU02000004.1:12452305-12540953 GCA_002896215.2 Cicer echinospermum
CAAAGCTGGGTATTTTTTTTACAAAAGGAATTAACTTAAAACAGGAGAAATAAATAAAGAAATGGCCTGGTAAATATTGAGTATTACAATTTTTTTTTTTTTTATTTTTTTTTTTTTTTTTTCTTTTTTTTTTATTTTTAAAAGTTTTTTTTTTTTTTTTTTTTTTTTTTTTTTTTTTTAAAAGAGAGAGATATCAACAACAACAACAAACTTTTAACTTTACATATTGACACAATCAGTTCACAACAACAGAACTACACAACTTTATAACTTTACATATTGACACAATCAGTTCACAACAGCAAAACTACACAACTTTATAACTTTACTTATTGACACAATCAGTTCACAACAAACTTGTAACTTTACATATTGACACAATCAGTTTACAAACAACACATGATATTGACACAATTACATATTTTTTACATTTACATATTCACAAAAACACAGAACTATATAACTTTACATATTCACAACAGAACCTTGAAACACAACTCATATTTTTTACATTTACATATTCACAACCTTGCAGCATGCCAATTTCCCAGCAAATCAAAAAAAAATTCATTTCAATCACATACTTACACCAGTCTTCCTTTATTTCAGTTAGATCTCTTTCAGAGTATGTTGGACTGGAATTGTCAAAGTATTGTGCGATATAAAACTTGAACATAAATAAGTTAGAATCAAATATGTACATAGTTTATATATGAAAATCAAAATATAATAAAAATATCGTACCATTTATGGGATTATAGTTTGATTCATATCAACAGTCTCCTTCATGAATCGCAATATATAGTACCCGCAGTCTATGTTGTTAGTTTGACGAGGGCACTATAAAATAAAACATATAAGTCAATAAATATTTGTGCATTGATTGTTAATGAAATTTTAAAGGCATATATTTCAAACCTTTATTGGAATCCATGTGATGTTATTTGACTTTTGCTTCGACACTGTAGCACCCCTTTGAACTCGAAAAACTTGTAAAGCACTATCAAAAAAATGTGATTATTATAGCATTAACGAACACATTATATATATATATATATGTGTGTGTGTGTGTGTGTGTGTGTAAGAAATAAATGAATATTACTTATGTGTCGAAGATAGTCTTTATATCCGAGTGATTGTTGTAATGGTCGTGCAAGGGATCTAAATAGTATATAACTTCAGAGGTCGCATTGATTGCAAACAACATCCAATGTGCCCTACAACAACAAAAAGTTAGTTGGCAATTTTGTTTACACAACTAATAAATTAAGATCTCATAAATTAAAAAAGATATAAAGAAAGAATATATAATTACCCTGAATTATATGGCGCAAGGAACAACTTATCCTTCTCTTTATTTCCCAATAGAATATCTACAACATATTTCTTTACATTAACTGGACCGAGTTTAAACATTGAAAGCTTATGCGGAGACAAGAATGAAAATCTTTCTGACAATTTGCGCGCACACACCAACTTCTCATACAAAAACCTTCAATGAAAATGTCAAATTAGATTAATTACCAATAAATGCAATTAAAAGTAATTTTTATCTTAAATAAAGTATTTTACCTAATGTATAAGTTGATGACAGTAGCACTCAGCTCCTTATGATTGAGAAGTTCGTATATGTGGTCTTTTTCAAGTAGTTCTTCATACTATCTCCGAAAATATCTTTCTCCATGCTAATGATAGGTGAATCGTTGCTGTCCATATTTGCTTTTGCTTGTATGTCAAGACACGACCCAAATCGAGCAAGGCGTGGTGGATGACTTATTTTAGGTGCAACAACTGATTTACTCCGATCCAGTTTTTGAATTTTGGCAGCTTTATTACTCTCCAAATTTTGAAGTTTGCCATCTTAATTTTTACCACGAACATCCAGTTGTGGTGCGGCTTTATTCTAGCAGGTTTGTTGTGCGGGTGGTTTTGATTGAATCTGAAAAAATGAAGTTAATCAGTTTGTTAGTTAATTGAATCTAAAAAAAATGACAAACCTGCCAGAATAAATGTGACAAACCTTTTCCGGTGACATGACAGACTCGTTGCGGGGAATCTTCTTGTCATTCCCTTTAGACTTTGTATGAATCTAAATAAATGTGAAATTAAAGTTAACAGCGGAAAAATCAGCAATTAAATATAATCAATCATAATCATATATCGTGCAATTAAGTATACATATCAATTAAACATACATTATCATTAAACATACCTTATCAGGGCAACAAGATTTTTGGAGCATTCCACTACTCCTATTGCTTCAGCCAAATATTCATATCTCCATCGTTGTCCGGTATAAAGCAACGTGGATTTGGTTAAAAGCAACACGTGATACTTTGCTGGTGACAGGGATCAGAGTGTTGTTGAATACTTTCAAGTATTGTACAATGTCTTTTTCACTTGCGATGAGTTAACCGAGGAAAAGTAGGCTAGCACACAGTAGAGACACCCTAACATAATGGTAATACAAAGTATGTGAACAATTAGGTTGAATAATTTCTTATTTTATGTAAGTAATTAATTACCTCGGGGAGACTTTTTAAGAACCAATTTTGCAACTAGCATTTTCACGTCTCCATTTGTATTTCACGTAGAGTCTGATCTGGAGTTGATTTTTCTTATTCGTCTCACCAAGAATGTACGTTGCTTGTAGGACTTTGAGCTTCTTTGTGAAAAATGCGGCGTTGAGTTTACGCCAAATCCTTTCCCTCACGCGGCCAATATTCATGACATTAAATACTTTACCGAGTATGTCCCTGCAACTACTGTTTGTTTTCCTCTTGATTTTCAGAACTTTGTTCTAGAATTCTCTCAATACATATAGATTAAATAGATAGTTCAATATCATTTTTAACATACAATATTAAAAAATATTGAACGGTAATATACTTACACAAAGTTGTATCTTTTTGAACATTTCATTATGCGATAGCTCCATCTTTTATTTACACGAGCCTTTCCACAAAATTGAGACCATGGTTGATCGATTGGGTCTCTTGTAGCTATTCATTAAGAATAAAACAAAGCTATTCGTTAAGATCATAACCAAAATATTAGTTAGAAACTATAGTTTATAATGTACCACATTATATAAAAAGTGATGTTTAGTTACAATTTTTTTGCTCTAAACGTCATATCCCATACAAGATTTTTGTATGGATGCGTTGAATTTTTGGCCCTCTCGGATTTACGTACTTATACTCTATATAAAAAAAATAACAATCGTTTAAAATTTAAAATACGCTATGAATATGAATAATAAAACACAAATGCTAATAAAATTAATCACTTACCACAAACGCGGGGTCTGCACGTTTAGCTTAAATGGGCTCCATTCGTCATTTTGATATTTAGTGTTTATATATTTTTGGTGCTTCAATATTCATATTTCCATCACGATATCTTATGTAGGCATTTGATAGATGAGATCTATAATTCCGGTGTATTTTTCCAGCAACTCTAAGAACGTATGGTTTTTCTACTCATCACATCAAAAGCAGACTACAAACCAAATAAAGATATAGTTTGAGTAAAGTATTTCAATGGAAAAAATTATAAGTAAAAAAAAGTGGAGTAAAAAAGTTAGTTTTATATTCATTCCACAATATATCTTTTGCATCCTTCAAA
Organism: Cicer echinospermum; assembly: GCA_002896215.2. NCBI lineage: Eukaryota > Viridiplantae > Streptophyta > Magnoliopsida > Fabales > Fabaceae > Cicer > Cicer echinospermum. The sequence goes on from PGTU02000004.1 coordinate 12,455,933, forward strand.
GCTTTATCTCTCCAATCGTCAATTGTAATTGGGATATTCTAACGAACAACAACACCAATATAACTTACCAACATGGAATTGTTGGGCTCAATTGGCTGCCATTTCATTCCATCCCACCTAATAAACTCATATAGTAGTACATGCTTTCAAAAAGATAAAAAAAAACAGCAAACAAAGTATAGTATACTCAATTTTATGCAATAACTTCTTGCTTTGATGACATTTTGCCATAATGTTGCACCACGTTTAAACTCCATTTCATAAGTCTTAGTGTTGACAAATTTCTCATTTTGATGATCAAAGCCTTGTAGAATCCATTTATCTACACACAAGTTCAACATGCAGTTCATATAACTTCAACAAGTTCAACATGCAATAGTCTAAGTACGTAGCATATAAGTTCAACATGCATTTTAGTGACAACAAATTAATAAATTACAATACCTGAAGAGTCGAAAGAAATACGTAGGTTACAACTTCATTTAGAAGTAACAACAGAATGTGCTAATACGAACGGCTTTGTAGGACAGAGTAGGTTCACAGAAAATACTTAATGAGGTTCGTAGGATAGTAACAATGAGAAGAGTATGTAATAATGTTCGTAGGGATAGTAACAAAGTAGAGATGGCTTACAATGGATATGTTGCCCATATGGTTCGTATGACAGTAGGTTCACAATGAGAGAAGGCAATGAAAAGGAGGAGGACACTGAAGGTAGTGAAGTTTACATAATGAAGGAGAAAGTGAAGCGGTTTACTGTTATATATAAAACCCTCTTTACAACACTTTTTGAAAGAGCGCGGAAGATGTAAAAGACCTCCTTATTTTATTTTTTAAGCGCTTGTCCAAAAGCGCTATAAAAGACCTCCTTATTTTATTTTTTAAAAGCCTTTTACAACGCTTTTCCAAAAAAGCGCTTTAAAAGACCTCTTTGTTTTATTTTCTTATGTAACAGGTGTTGTATTTTCTAAAAGCCTTTTACAACGCTTTCAACAAAGCACTTTAAAAGACCTCTTTGTTTATTATGTGCAAGCGCCTTTAAAAGATCTCTTTGTTTTCTCATGTGCAAGCGCTACTGTGACCATTTTACAGCTTTTTTTCAACAAGCGCTTTAAAAGACCTCCTTATTTTTTTTTTTATGAAACAAGCTTTGTGACCTCCTTATTTTTTTTTAAAGGCTTTATATAGCGCTTATTGACAAAAGGGCGTAAAATTACAATGTTTATGTTCAGTTCAGTTCAAGTAAAATACCTATATTTGGATTTTTTTTTCTTCCAAATAATAGTAAAATACCTATATATATAAATATATCAATGTTAATTACATGATCAACTCATTTGGATGATCAGTTCAAGAAAATTCCAAGTACTCAAACAAAGCTTTTTCAAGGTCAATATAAGCAGAAAATCAGTTATGGCCAGGTCAAACGTACACTTAAATTACATGAACTTAGCATTAAAACACTAAGATCAAGCTAAATATAAGCAGAAAATAAGTATAAGCATAAAATCAAATACAGTTCAAAGCTAAATACTAAAATGCTCAATTCTAGCAAATTCAAACAATTAAATTACACGAACTCAGTTTCATATACATGCTTTATAAAAACAATTAAACACATTAAGATTGCCTTTCTTCTTTGTTCCTGGGGATTCACATTTGTTATTTTCATTAACGCATACGTAACATGGATTAATCCAAATTCCCTTAGCATGATCTCTCTATGATATAAACCATTATTCAGTTGAAAATCAATCATGTGTTTGTGTCGTGTTGCAAAAAGAAAAGATCATTTACCAACATCTTCATCATTATTGTTATCATCACTTATTTTATTGGTCGATAGAACAAACAGCCATTTACACTAGCAGGATCAATGACATTAAAACACTTGTTAAGCTTGCGACGCTAAAAAAGCTCCATCTGTGTATCCCACCCTATTAAAATCGACAGCAAGAACCACCGATCATCAATGCCGAACGCCCCATTATATTATACGACCCACTGAACCAAATATGGGAACAACGAAAATATTGTGTTAGTCTAACTCCCATATGCGCCGATAACCCCAAAATATGATAGATTAGCATATATTGGGTTTTTGTATTTTGCACTTGAGATTATGCATCGCTTCAACTACGAGAGTGACTCCGCTATTTTTGCATAATGGTTTGATCATCTTGTTCTTTGGTATAAAATGTGTAGCCGTTAATTACATAACCGGTGTAAGAAAAGATATGTAAACTCAGGACATTTGCTAGCCACCTCATCCTCTGTGAAATTGATCTGGGGTCTATATCAAACTTTGAACTTATGTGATTATTTAACCATGTTATAAAACTTCAATGGTGCTCCGAGTTATCCAATTTTGATTCATATTCATGTTCAAACTAGATAAACGCTCCATGTGTATTGTAACATACGGTGAACTCATCATCATTGTGCATACATACAATTGTGCCTGCTCTCATTTTGTCCTTGATATAGTCATTAGTCTCTTTCCAATTATCCCTTCTCCTAATATTCTTCCCGATGACGAGACATGGGAAGCCCTATGGATTCAACATTGGACAGATATATTTAGTACAAAATTCAACAGCTTCTTCGACAATGTATCGTTCAGCAATACAACCTTCTGGTCGACTTCTACTTTTATGTACCTTTTAATATTTTCATATATCGTTCTATCGGATTCATCCATCTCATATAAGCTGGCCCACAAAGTTGTGTCTGCTTAACAAGATGAACAAGTAAGGAGAACCATTATATCAAAAAACGAGGGTGGGAAATACATTTTCAAGCTCACAAAGTAACAACAATTTTCCCTCTGCAATGTCGGTAATTTTTTAGGATCGATCACTTTACTATGAATTTCCTTGAAGAAGAAACATAATCTAGTTATGGCTCGTTGAACTTTTTCAGGTAAAATGGAACGTATACCTATTGGTAGCAAATGCTCCATTAGAATATTGACAAATCATGGGTCTTCAAACCTTTTTAACTTGAGGTCTTTCATACAAACGAAATTTTTAATGTTTGAAGAGTATCCTTCTAGAACTTAACTTTGTGTAGAAATTTACATAAAACAATTTTTTCCTTCTAGATAGAGTATGAGCGGTTGGAGGTAGATATGTGCAATTTCCTTTTTTACGGCACGCAATTCATTTCTTTATTCCCATATCGACGAAGTCCAATCTTGCATTGATGCCATCTTTTTAGACTTTCCTGGAACATTGATAACGTACCAATAACACTATCAAATACATTTTTTTCAATATGCATCACATCTAGGAAATTTCCTATATACAATGACTTCCAATATGGCAATTCAAAGAAAATTGACTTTTTCTTCCACCCAGTTTTGACTAGCTCTCCTGCAAAAGGTTGCCAAATTTATTGGTCAAACCTTGTACTTTTCAAGTATTTGATATCCAGTCGGTGCTAAAGGAGCTTTATCTTCCTTTGATTTTCCATTGAATGCATTTCTCCACTCACGATACTGATGACTATAAGGTAAAAATATATGATGTCCAAGAAATACATTCTTCTTACAATGTTTCAACCGCATCCAATTTGCACTCTCTTCACATATAGGACATGCATATGGACACCCTGAACCCAAATTGAAATAAAAATAAAATGCCACTAGTTTAAAGAGATTCGCAGCGGTTCTAAAATAGAGTATATATATATTTTTTTTAAATACTTTTAAGGTTCAAGACGTCACATTCACACTTACACAAAACGCTTGCATACAAATTTCCAAAAAAAAGAAATATAGTTGATGTTCATTAAATAAATACTTTTGATATAAAAGCAAGATCTAAACTTAGAGACAATTAATTTCTACCTCTAAATGACCGATAAAAGTGAACACAATAGATCAATCAAATTTACAAAAATCTAAATTGTTCATAACTCAACAAAATACGAAAAATTACTCCCACCCAATATCACCTGTTCAGAGTGTGGATCCCAATCGATAACCTGAAATAACTGCGCTCTCACAAGCGCCAAACACAAGCAACAATGGGTGAGCTTCGAAAACATGTAATAGTATAAAGTAACTTAGAAGAACACGTAAAAAAATATTAAACACCATATCGTATCAAATAACAACCAACAAGAATAATCAAGGGTAAAACATTGATACAATCCACAATATCAAGTAAGTTAATACACAAATCAAGTAATGTTATGCATGCTCTTATACTCTAGATCCTCCTCTTCATTGGTACACCATTCTTACTCTGAAGTACTTGGTTAGGAGGCTTGATACTATGCCACCACGCAAGTGTGGACGGACAAATTCAAATTGGCCCTCCTTATAGATCCCCCTCAACTCAACCGAGACACATATACGCGACAGCGAGGTAAACGTGTGTTGCATGGTAGCTCCCGACATTTGGAGTGCTACCTCTAAGTCACTTAGAATTCCCCACCGAATACCTCCAAGGTCTAACAATCTTGCCCAAGGCTCAACATCAGACCGCCACGATCAGGCTCATTCAGTTGTACTCCCCATAATCACTAGGCTGTCAGGCCCTACCTAATATGATGACCAAATAATCTCTACTTCAAAAATATCAACAAACTACTTTGTCCCCTCGTTGTCCTAGGTTACTTACTCCATTAAAAAACAATCATTGGCACAGGTCGAATTCGTCAATATTCAATTAAACACAATACGCATTTCATGATATTCCATCAGAGTGGTAATATCACAAGTCAAGGAGTACACATCGTCATTGTAGATTTCTATAGTCATACATTACATCAGATTTTATAATCATAATACATCATCTCAAGCAATAAAGGGCCGTCACTCACATATAATAATAATTAATAATACTAGATCGGATTTCACAACATCACATCAATTGCAAGGCAAATAATTACAATTCATCACATTTTATATCGTATATCATATCGAGGATAGATATAAACAAGGCACAAAATGCATCAAATACACAATTCTACAATAATTCAACTATCACACGATCTTCAAAAATTAAATCAAACAACATCCTATAAAAGTTTTCTAATTCACATTTTAACCTCACAAAATTCAAGTTTGCTCATTAGTCAATTATTACTCAAAGGGCTTCTGCATTACGTAGCGAGCCCGAATGAATTGTGGGAAATACGGTATTCCGTTCATCTCACTTAATTTATACTCATGCATTCGAACTCACTGTCACCCCCATACCTCAATTTGACGCTTTCATAAGGTATAAAGGACCATAATGATTTTCAGCAACATGAGATGTCGACCACACGCAACAAACCAGTCCAAACGCATCGACGAATTTGCAGAGTCAATGAAACATGGCTGATAGTTTTCTCGGGGGCATAAAAATCAGCATTATATAATTAATAAAAAAATATTAGGCGAAGAAACATATTCAAAACGTCGTGAAACATGTTATTAGAAAATATCTCACCGACGTACTGGGGCGCCGACAGGGTCCGACATCGACTTCACCGAAACACGCAAATGAGTAGTGCTTCTTGAAGGTTTCGACGAGAGGAATCCAAAAATGATGTCATTTTTTTCACGACGATGAACATGTTGGCCGGAGTTTGGCAACACAACCGCGGCGAGGGTGAAAACCCATTTTTTTAAGTATAACGATTGGCGATTTTCAAGCATAGGTAATGGAAGAGGGTGTTTTGTGAAGTCCAAATATAGTCTCAGTTTTCATTGGTGATAGTCGTGGTGACCGGAATCTTGATCAAAAGGTGGAGGTGTGATTTTTGACAAAGAGGAATAGGGCGTTTAAGTTTGCGAGTCAAGTTGGAAATGAAAGAGAAGATCACAACGATCACAAATGTGGTCTCGGTTTACACGAAACTTGATATAATGGATATAATTGAAGAGAGAAGGTGAAGAAGACATAAGAATGGAGGCGGAGGCCTAATTCTACGAAGAAGATGAGAACGCGTACTTCTGTTCTCCTTCTTTTTTTTCCTCTTCATTTATTATTGTTATTATTATCATTATTATTACTATTATTATTAATAATTGGATTTTAGTTGGAGTTAATCTATAAAACACATTCTACTCATTCTTTTATTTTTTATTTTTAAAATAAAACCAACAATTAGCAAAACTAATTTTATTAATATATATATATATATATATATATATATTAAACACAATTTAATTTCTAAAATATTACTAATATTTCAAAACTAATATCATATAAAATAAATAACTTATTTTATTAATCTTTTAAAATACTTAATACTCAAATTCTCATATTCCAAATAATCACTATAATAATACTTATTTTTTATACTAGAATTAAATATTATCATCATTAGAAAATAGTTGAAATTGTGAAATAAATAAATAAAACAACAAAACTTTATATTTTATTATTAAATCATAATAAATATATATAAAATCACAATGTTATAACAAGAAATATAACAATAAAGGAAATCGAACACAATATCATTACTATTCCAAGATAATTATTTACAAAATAAATAACTAAAAATATAAAATAGTTATAAATAATTGAAATATAAATACGTATATACTTAACATTAGTCAAACGCGAAGAAAGTATTACATTAATTGGATACGCGTATATACACGTAAAATCACATAGAATCTTTTTCTTTAAATGTTTCACTAAGAATACTATTATTTTTTAGAAAAAATATAAATTAAAATAATATAATAAAATATTTATTATTTATAACACTCATTTAATATAATATGTATCAAACTAGTACATCATAGAAATTATCCATATAATGAAATTAGTAACAAAATTTATCAACATCTACTTTAAAATAATTTTAACATCAAATTAAATTATTTAGAATCTTATTTAGTTAATAAATAATTTATTTTAAAATTAGGGTGTTACAATGCATACTAACCTTTAATGCTATATCGTGAATAAATTACCACATGCTGGAAAATCATTAATTGTGCCGAACAACATAGCCCTCAAATTGAAACATTCTTTCTTATAACCCATCATGAACTTTCCTCACATGTCTCCGACATATTTTTCAAATCTTCAATTAAAGGAGTCATGTATACATCGATATCATTCCTAGTTGTTTGGGTCAAGAAATTAACAAAGCCAACATAAAAAACTTACGCTTCATACATAACCATGGAGGTAGGTTATAAATCAACAAAATCACAGGCCACATGCTGTGTGAGATGCTTTGAAGACCATGTGCATTCATTCCATCAGTAGAAAGTGCAAGTTGTAGATTTCTTGACTCTATCCCGAATTCAAGATACTCGTGATCAATTTTTGCCCATTGTGGAGAATCTGCAGGGTGTCAAAACTTTCCATCTCTAATTTTTACATCTGCATGCCATGACAAGTGTTGTGAATCTTCTTCACTGCGATACATGCGCCTAAATCTTGGTATTATAGGAAAATACCACACGACTTTTGCTGGAGTAGATTTTTTCTTCTTATATCGAGAGACATTGCATTTCGGACACGCCTTTAGTAATTCATATTCGTTTCAAAATAAAATGCAATGATTAGGACACGCATGAATCCTTTCGTAACTCATGCCAATAGAGCACAAAATTCGTTTAGCCTCGTAGGTTCGACTGGGAAGTTCATTATCATTTGGCAACATATCTTTTAAGAGTGTTAATAATTCTGTGAAGCTTTTATCAGACCATCCATTACTCGCTTTTAAGTTGTACAACTTTAATATCGCTGATAGTCTTGTGAATTTAGTACAACCATTATATAATGGGTTTCTCTGCATCACTCAACGAAATCAGTTGAAGCATACGTCGAACCATTCTCAAAATTAATTTTTTTTTTCTCATTATGTCTTATCCAACATGTATAGCTTTGATCAATTCCATGCCATACTAAATGTCTTTCCAATTCATCTTCTCTAACGCGTTTTCCAAAACAACATTTTTAAACAAGGGCAAACGACTCTATTTGGATCGTTTGCATTCTTCACTGCAAACTCAACAAACTCCTTCACTCCATTTTCATACTCTTTTGACAATCGATTGGCAGACATCCATTTTCAGTCCATTTTATATGACCTATATAAATGCAGTTACACAAATAATAAGCTACTGATAACATTATACCAATATATAGTACACATATCTAATATTAGAAAGTGGAAACAAAGGTCCAAGTTTGATTTTCAAAACAGAACATATCAACAAATTTCAAGAAAGAATAGATTTTATATGATTTATTATGTAACAGTTTATTAGTTTTAGTGACAACATCAAATTAATAAATACAGTACCTGAGACGACGTATCCAATTTTTTTTAAAGGAAAAGAAGTAGATGGACTTAAAGTAGAGGAGAGGAGGGTTCGCAGAGTAGAGGAGATGAGGGTTCGTAGGGTTAGAACAATGTATTAATTTATTTTAAATTTGTTTATTTATTTAAAGTAAATGATTTTTATAAAAGTGAATGATTTTACAACGCTTGTATACTAAGCGCTCTAATAGGTCCTTTAATTATGTGAAAGCGCAAGTCTTTTACAGCGCTTGTATAAAAAGTGCTCTAATAGGTCATTTAATTATGTGAAAGCGCAAGTTTTTACAACGCTTGTGTTTAAAGCGGTCCAAAAGCGCTGTAAAACATTATGTGAGGGTGCTTCAGTTTACAGCGCTTTTTCAAAAGCGCTGTAAAAGCCTTGTAAACATTATGTGCAAGCGCTATTAGACCCTATATGACTCGACAACAGCGCTTTTTCCACATCGTTTGTCAAAAAAGCGATGTTGTATACTCCGTTATTTTTAAAATATTATACAACAGCGCTTGTATTTAATAAGCGCTATAAAAGACGCGCTATAAAATGTCATTTTTGCCGTAGTGCATTGAGACTTTTGGATTTAATATACAAACTACATTGATTAAAAAACCAAATGGACTAGAATAACATTGTAAAGACAAAATTACCTAAAATATTAATCTATTTAGACTCTTGTACTTATTGGACGAACTACATTGATGTAAAAAAAAATTGACTAGAGTAAACCTAGTAAAGAATAAAATTACCTAAAATATTAATCCGTTCAGACTTTTGCACTTATTGGACGAACTACCTTGATGTAGAACAAAAATGGACTAGAATAAACCTAATAAAGAAAAAAAATGACCCAAAATATTAATCCATTGAGACTTTTGTATTTATTCAACGAACAACATTGATTTAGAACCAAAATGGACTGGAATAAACCTTGAAAAATACCAAAGTGACTTAAAATATTAATTTATTGAGAATTTCACACTTATTTTAAACGAACTACATTGATTAAGAATAAAATGGCACAAATTAAACCTAGTAAAGATCAAAATGACCTAAAATATTAATCCATTGAGACATTTGCACTTATTGGACGAACTACATTGATGTAGAACAAAAATGGACTAGAATAAACCTAGTAAAGAATAAAATGACCTAAAATATTAATCCATTGAGAATTTCACACTTATTGGACGAAACTTGTGGATTAAGTATCTAAATGTACTAGAAATAAATATAGTAATGATAAAAATGACCTAAAATATTAATTCATGAAGACTTTTGGACTTATTGGACAAACTACATTGATTGAGAACAAAACTGGACTAGAATAAACCTTAAAAAAACCAAAACTACCTACAATGATTAAGAACAAAAATAACCTAGTAAAGAAAAGGCTTAATTGCAGTTTTGGTCCCCCAATTTTTGCTGAATCCCGAAAGTAGTCCCCCATTTTGTTTCTCCCTAGTTTTGGTCCTCCAAACAGAATTTTTGGTCCAAAATTTGATGAAATTTCATTTTTTTTTTGGATTTATTTAAGTCACACCATGCCTCAAGATCTCATTTGCAAAAATGTACCTGAAATATATGATCATAAATGGTCTAGTACGACTTTAAAAAATGAAATTTCATCAAATTTTGGACAAAAATTCTGTTTGAGGGAACAAAATTGGGGAGAAATAAAATGAGGGACTACTTTTGCGATTCAGCTAATATAGGGGACCAAAACTGCAATTAAGCTAAAGAAAAAAATGACTGAAAATATTAATCCATTGAGACTTTTGGTCTTAGTGGACGAACTACATTGATTAACATCTAAAATGAACTAGATTAAACACAGTAAAGACCAAAATTACCTGAAATGTTAATCCTTTTGATACTGTTGCACTTTTTTAGACCAACCACATTGATTAAGAACCATAATGGACTAGAATAAACCTAGTAAAGAAAAAATTACTTAAATATTAATCCATTGAGACTTTTTGCATGTGTTACACGAACCACATTGATGTAGAACAAAAATGGACTAGAATAAACCTAGTAAAGAATAAACATGACCGAAAATATTAATTCGTTGATCTTGTGCACTTATTGGATAAACTACATAAATTAAGAACCAAAATAGGCTAGAATAAACATAGTAAAAGAAAAAAATGACATAAAATATTAATCCATTGAGACTTTTGGATTTAATGGACGAACTACATTGAATATAAGAACCAAAATGGACTAGAATAAACCTTGTAAAGACCAAGATTACTTAAAATATTAATCCAATGAAACTCTGCACTTATTGGACGAACTACATTGATAAAGAACAAAAATGGGCTAGAGTAAACCTAGTAAAGAATAAAATTACTTAAAATATTAATCTGTTCAGATTTTTGCACTTTTGGGACAAACTACACTGATTTAGAAACAAAATGGACTAGATTAAAATTGTAAATACCAAAATGACTTTAAATATTAATTTATTGCAATTATAAGAAGAACAACATTGATTTAGAACAAAAATGGACTAGAATAAACCTTGTAAAGACCAAAATGAGTTAATGTAAAATTTCAAACTTATTTGATGAACGACATTGATTAAGAATAAAATGGCAAAGATTAAACTTAGTAAAGAACAAAATGAGCTAGAATATTTATCCATTGAGACTTTTACACTTATTGGACGAACTACATAGATGTAGAACAAAAAGGGACTAGAATAAACCTAGTAAAGAATAAAATGACCTAAAATATTAAATCCGTTGAGAATTTCGCACTTATTGGACGAACCTCATTGATTAAGAATCTAAATGGACTTGAATAAACATAGTAAAGATAAAAATAACCTAAAATATTAATCCATCGAGACTTTTGGACTTATTGGACAAACTAGATTGATTAAGAACAAAAATGGACTAGAATAAACCTAGAAAAGACAAATATTACCTAAAACATTAATCCGTTTAGACTTTTGCACTTTATGGACGAACAACAATAATTAAGAACAAAAATAACCTATAATAAACTAGTAATACAAAAATGACCAAAAATATTATTCCATTGAGACTTTTGCAATTATTAGAAGAAGAACAATGATTTAGAACACCAATGGACTAGAATAAACCTAGTAAAGACCAAAATTACTTAAAATATTAACCCATTGAGAATTTCGCACTTATTAGACAAACTATATTGATTAAAAAAAAATGGCCTAGATTAAACTTCAAAAGACAAAAATGACTCAAAATATTAATCTATTGAGACTGTAGCACTTATTCGACGAAGTTCATTAATGAAGAACAAAAATGGATAAGAATAAATCTAGTAAAGAAAAAAAATGACCGAAAATATTGATCCACTGAGACTTTTGCATTTATTTGGCGAACAACATTGATTTAGAACAAAAATGGACTAGAATATACCTTGTAAAGAATAAAGTGACCTAAAATATTAATCCATTGATAATTTCGCACTTATTGGACGAACGTCATTGATTAAGAATCTTAATCAACTAGAATAAACATAGTAGACCTAAAATATTAATCCATCGAAACTTTTAGACTTATTGAACAAACTAAATTGATTGAGAACTGTAACACCCCGATTTTCAAAGCGAGGGTGTATTTTTTTTTTAAAAGACAAATTAAAATAAATCAGAGAATTTAATAAGGTAATACCTTCGGATAAATAATTGAGTCATTATAATTTACAAGCAGCGGAAAAGTTTCTCAAAATATGAATCCAAAGTATTTACCCAACAACAAATGATACATGGAACTCATTCAAATAAGATGTCATACTGACAATATTAGTAAAGGTACAGTTTTCCAAGTCAAAATAACGTAATCCAAAAAAACATATGTTCCCTCTACGTCATCCTAATCTGATCATTCTACAAAAAAAAAAAACTATAGCTATACACCCTGAGTGATCTCCACGCTCCCCGTGAGATCCTCCTAACATAGCTCCAGTCAAGCTTTCCCATCTACATTCCCATCCGTAGGGTACGAACCGGTAGGATCGTCCTAGCTCTCATATGAGGGAAAGCCCAGATTTCCACAATAGTTGTAAAGGGTCACAACCGAAATTAACAGTTAACACATAACATTTAAGTTTTTAAATGCACAAAATAACCTTTCAACTAAGCATGCACCTTAAAAGGATTTTCCATATGCTAAATGTTCATATAATGCTTGCCAAGTAAAAAATGAAGTCAACATAAGTCTTAAATCAATCAGGTAATAAACAACTGGCCAATCCATTGATGAACCATTTGAGCAATCTGTTATCTAACTCAAAATAAGAATTTCTACTAAGCCAATCGATTTCCAAATCGATTTCCTGAAGGTTTTTAGTGAAATTTGAACTCTGGGCTTAATTCAATCGATTGGGCAATCGATTGACAGAATAGCTGAGCCACTGACTTGTTTGTGTTTGACTGGCTTGGCCCTGCGTTTGCGAAATCGCAATTATTACAGGTTAATGAGTCTTGAAGTTCAAGTTTGGGAGAAACCCTGCTCTAATAGGTGATACCGGGAATTAAAAGTTGTAATGTGTATTTTACTTATGTTATTACAAATGACTTTTTATATGAAAACCTTAGTACGAGTAAGTCTTGGAAATTAAATCAAGAAATTCCAGTTAAATCAAGTTCATTGATATTGCACTGTTTTAATTGAGGAACAAAGTTGAATTGTTACATGTGTATTTAGAGAAACATGATATCCTAAATTAGATATAAAAGTTTTTATTCTCTTTAACAAATTTTCTTTATCCGTTGCGAGTTTTCTTCAAATAATTTAGTATAAATTATTATAAATGTTATTTTGGGGTTTAGGGTGTCACATATGTTACTTCTTTATTTATTTAAATAAAACAAACAATTATCAAAAACTATTGTTTTTAACACTTTTGTTTTCTTTTAAATACAATTTAATATTAAAATATTACTAATAATTCAAAACTAATATTTTATCAAATAAAGTGATTGAAGTAATTAATTTTTAAAAATACATTAATAACAAAAACTCTCATATTCCAAATAATCACTATCACAATACTTATTTTTAAAAATACTCACGTTATAATAATACACTCATTAGAGAATATTTAAAATTATAAAAATAAATAAATATAACAATAATATTTATGTTAATTACTAAACCATAATATATATATATGAAATCACAATTCCAAAATAAGTATATAAAAATTAAAGGAAATCAAACATAATATTACTACGATCTCCAGATAATTATTTGTAAAATTAATAATTAAAATTAGATATATTTAGAAATAATGAAATATAATTAAGTGCATATTTAATAATAGTCAAACACATAAGAAAATATCATATTAATTACCAACTCACATATACACGTAAAATCACATAAAATCTTTTTCTTTAAAATTATATATTACACTAAATACAATTATTTTTTAAAAAAGTATATCAAATAATAAACATAATATTTATTATTTATATCGCTCATGTAATCTAGTATTTATAAAACTAGCACATCACAACAATCACCTATATAACGAAAATTAATCACAAAGTTTATTAACATATATTTTATAATAATTTTAACATCAAATTAATTATTTAAAATCCTATTTAATTAATAAAATAGTTTATCATAAAATTTAAGGTGTTACAACTTTGATGTTATAATATGTACTATTTACTTAAATATTTTGATACATTGTAATGTGATTATGATACGGTATATTATGATTGTTTGTGTGTTCTTCATACTTATATTATACTATTAACATGATTTCGAAACCCACCTCCTTCGTTGTTTGTGTTTGACTGACTTGGCCCTGTGACACCCTAAACCCCAAAAAACTTATTATTTCTATTTCCTTATTTTCTAAACAATGAAATTATTTTTAAACAAATAAATATAAACTTTCAAACATTTTTTTTAAGGTAAAGAGCATCACATAATCATAAACATGTCAAATAAATCCAAAGGTTCCATCACGATTAACAACTTGAAATCACAATATCAGACAACAAAATCTTTTTTGAGGTACTCATACTTTTGTTTAATATTAAGTGCGAATGTAGTCCGAACCCGATGTCACTATCAGAGCGGGAATTCCCAAAATAAAAATGCTCAAAATAACATCAACACAATGCATAATAATAAGGGTCTCCAAGACATGATGGCCTCCGCCTCTCCGATGGTACTAGTCATCACCTGCAACTTACAACTCGTCTGAGTCCATCGCAAACGCCAAACACAAACAACGAGGGGTGAGTATCGAAATTATGTAACAGTATAAAATACACGAGGAGAACACACAAGCAATCAAATTATCACAACCTCAAAAGTAGTCAAGTGTATAATATCAACGGTTCATCAAATTCATTCACAATAAGACAATCACAATCATGAAATGCTATGCATGTCCTATACTCTATACTTCATCATTTGGTACCATTCTACTTTGAAGTACTTGGTTAGGAGGCCTGATACTATGCCACTACAAGAGTGGACAGACAATTCATGAATGGCCAAGTCCTCATAGATCCCCTCAACTCAACCCGAGACACATATACGCGACGGTCAGGGTACTCTTGTGTTGCACGATAGCTCCCGACCTTAGGGAATAACCCACTAACCCACTTAGGAATTCCCCACTAGAGGTACCCCCAAGGTCTATCAGTCTTACCTTACAGTTCGACTGTAGCCCTCCATGATCAAGCTCATTCAGTTGTACTTCCATGAATCACTAGGTTTGTCAAACCCTCCCTATATGATGACAAAATAATCCTAACTCCAAAATCTAAAACACATATCTCAGACTTACTCGATCATCACAACTCAATAAGTTTCAGTTTGACTTCACAATATTCATCATTATATATCTTTATCAGTCAATCACAATAAAATCACAATATTTGGTTTACACTACTCATAATACACAATCCAGTTTCATCAATCACATAATAAGGAATTCAATAGGTGGCACATTCTAGTAATGTCACAAATTCAGTCAAGTAGTAAGGACACTCCAGTACATATCATTCACACAGTAACAATCAACATAATATTCATAAAATCAGACGACATACAATCTTGATATAAAATAATTCACGACAATTCTATAGGTTGCTAAATTATATTTTAGTCCTCACTATTATCATTCACATTTTATTAATTAATTATTATTACTCAATAGGGCTCAACTATACGTAGTAAGCCCCGAATGAACATCTGGGAATTTAAGCATTCCCGTTCATCTCACGTTATTTTATACTCATAAAATCGAACCTCATCTCACCCCTTACCTTGGCTGATGATTTTTCGCAAAGAAGTTGATCCTCTGATTTAGTATGTTGCGTCTTCGTCAACTACCGCCTCTAATAGTCCGCGAAAGAAAATAAAACAACGCAACAACCAAGTACAAATTAATTATTTGCTCCAATGAATAATTAACTTATATATTAATAATACATAAATAAATTATATGCTATTTGTATTATAATCCAAAAATAAATTTAATATCATCGAAACATATATATTATTATACTAACCGAAAAAAATTTCTAGTTTTAATTGAAATAAGACAGGATCACATATTTAAATAATTATGGCGTATATTTGTAATTTGGTATTAAAAGTAGAATTAAAGACATCGTTTAGTTAAAAAAATTATTTTCTAGAATAAGACTAGTCTAATTAATCATGACTGAATTGTATGTTATTATAATGATAGTACCATTTTTTTCAATGCCTCTATTTGCTTGTAGAACAACAAAATTTTGATATTGTGCATGTAAACCATAACTACTGCTCTCAGAAATTCCAATAGGTAAAGAAATAATCATTTGAGCAACAAAGGCATATTGATCACGTTAAATAAAATCTCCATCAAACCATGAGACAAGTTGAGGAACTATGGTTTTGCACAAGACATTGTTTCTCATAGTTAGCTGATCAACCTATACTGCCTAAATATAAACGTAAGACTTACATAACAAAGAAAGTCCAAAATATTAGATAAATCAATGCTTAAGCTATGCAGAAAGAATTGTTTTAAAGGGATTTTCCATTTGAAATCACAGTCCCAATATTTTAGTTTTATTGCTTGGAATATGTAGTTCACCACAACAAAACTCTTTATCAAGGTTTCCCCTATACTTTCATCTACATCACAAATATATATCAACAACATATTGGGAAGGCTAACTATGACTACACCTATACTGCCTAGCATTGGTATAATTCGATCAACAACCCTATATTGATATAATTGATGGAATTAGGAAAATATACTCCCTTCTTTTTTTTCAGACCAAATAGTATCAATTGATGAAATTAAGAAAAGTATACCTGTTGTGTGGTTATGCTATATTGTAGTGTTGTTGTTAGAACCCAGGACTGAAACATTGTTGCGGCAGACTTGTTTTCTTTTTTCTTTCCTTCAGCGCATATGCGTAACTTAGGCTAATGATATTTATATATATGTGGTACATACATGTTGACCTATCGGCTAATGTATATATGGTACATGCATATATGGTACGGATCTGTATATACCTATGGCTAATGTATATAAGACTCCAACATTATTATTATTAATATTATTATTTAGTTTATATGGAGAATTCAATTTTGGTCCATTAATTCAGTTTATGACTAATACAATTTATAACTTATGCTATTAATAGATATTATTGGCTATCATACGGCTATTTATGGCACGACATCATCATCATTATTATTATTTGTTCGCATTTTTAACGTTGATGTTAAAAGATTAGTGTACTAATACACAAGTTTATTTCTTATTTTTTTATTTATCCAAAATCAATTTAAATAATTATATTTAATATTAATAATTCAAATAAATTATTAGAGTAAAAGAAAAAAAGCACGTAGGAAATTATCACACTACAACAAATACACATATAATATAATTTATTATAATATTATTATTATATATTTATTAAAAATTTGTGGTGTTACATTTCTCCCCTTGTGAAAAAAATTTCGTCTCAAAATTTACCTGGAGAAAACTGTTCGGGATATGAGTCACCCATTTGACTTTCGACTTCCCACATAGCACTTTCACCAGTAGCACCTCCCCAGACAACCTAAACCAATGAAATTGTCTTACCCCTTAATTCCTTGATCTTTCGGTCCTCAATCCGTAACGGTAAGGTCTCAAAAGTTAGATTCTCTTTTATTTGGACCTTGTCTGACTCAATCACATGTGAAGGATCGAAAACATACTTGCGAAGTTGAGACACATGAAAGACACTGTGAAGATTAGAAAGAGAAGGAGGTAACGCGATATGCCACGTTACCGACACGTTTAAGAATCTGGTAAGGTCCTATAAACCGAGGAGTAAGCTTTCACATTTTTAATGCCCGACCAACCCTAGTTGTTGGAGTAACTCTCAGAAATACATGATCACCTTCTTCAAATTCGAGGTTTTTCCTTCTTTTATCATGGTAACTCTTTTGCCTACTCTGAGATGCTCTCATCTTTCCTGAATCATTTTTACTTTATCAGTTGTTTGTTGAACAATCTCAGGGTCCTAACAAAAGGTTATCACCCGTCTCAAACCAACACAGAGGGGTCCTACACCTTCTCCCATACAACGCCTCAAAAGGGGCCATTCCAATGCTAGAGTGGAAACTATTGTTATAGGTAAACTCTATAAGTGGCAAAAAGCTATCCCAACTTCCATTTTGTTCCAACACACAAGCTCTCAACAAGTCTTCTAGGGATTGATTGGTTTGCTCAGTCTGACCATCTGTTTGTGGGTGGTAGGCTGAACTCATCCTAAGGTTCGTACCTAAAGCGCTCTGTAAACCTTGCCAAAACATAGAGGTAAACCTAGGGTCTTTGTCGGAGACTATACTTGATGGGATTCCATGCAACTTCACAATTTCCTTTATGTATATTTCAGCTAACCTTTCCATAGAATAAGTTATGTTTATCGGAATAAAGTGAGCAGATTTAGTTAATCTATCCACAATAACCCAAATACTATCGTACCTTTTTGGAGTTCGAGGTAAGCCTACAACAAATTCCATAGAGATGCTATCCACTTCCATTCGGAATACCCAAAGGTTGCATCAAACCTGAAGGTTTTTGGTGTTCTCTACCTTAGACTTTTACAGGTCAAAGAAGCATACACAAACTCAACAACATCTTTTTTCATTTTAGGCCACCAAAATATCTTCTTGAGGTCCTTATACATCTTTGTGGCTGCAGGGTGAATACTTAGACAACTTCTATGTACTTCCTCTAAGATCATCTTTCTTAACTCATCTAAATCGGGTACGCAAATTCTATCCTTGAATCTCAAAATTCCACCCACACCTATTTTAAAATCAGGTTCTCTCCCTTGGTCAATCGACTGTAACTTATCCAAAAGATATAAATCCAATTTCTGATTCTTTTCAATCTCTTCTAATAGTCCACTAGTTACCTTCAACATTCCCAATTTAATGCTTTCTAGTGTCACTTCACAAACTAAACTAAGGTCTCTAAATTGTTCCAACAGCTCATCTAAATCGGGTACGCAAATTCTATCCTTGAATCTCAAAATTCCACCCACACCTATTTTAAAATCAGGTTCTCTCCCTTGGTCAATTGATTGTAACTTATCCAAAAAGATATAAATCCAATTTCTGATTCTTTTCAATCTCTTCTAATAGTCCACTAGTTACCTTCAACATTCCCAATTTAATGCTTTCTGGTGTCACTTCACAAACTAAACTAAGGTCTCTAAATTGTTCCAACAACTCACTATGCTTAACCATTAAAGCGGACACACTCAAAGTCTTCCTACTCAAGGCATCAACCACTACATTGCCTTTTCAGGATGAAAGTTAAGCTCAAAATCAAAATCTTTAAGAAATTCCATCCACCTACGCTGTCTCATGTTCAACTCCTTCTGGTCAAAAAGATACTTAAGGCTCTTATGGTCACTAAAAACCTCAAATCTAGAACCATATAAATAATGTCTCCACATCTTTAAGTATAAAGACAACTATGCTAGTTCTAGGTCATGGGTAGGTTGTTCCTCTCATGAATCTTCAGTTGCCTAGAAGCATATGCTACCACCTTCCCATCCTGCATAACTACTCCACCTAATCCTGAACCACACACATCACAATATACTACAAAGGTTCACTCAGGTCGGTAATACTAAGATCGGTGCAGAGGTCAATCGTTTTAATAGTTTTATTTCATTATGCTTTCTCAGAAGTGAGGGAATCATCATAAACTTATATTTTTCCAAAAAAATTTAAATCATAATTTTCTCAAGAAAATATTCTTGAAAAATCTTCAAAAATAGTTATCAACTTTCGTTTTATATTTTGAGAAAAAATGAAACCTTTTCTCGAAAAATTTTGAAAATTTTTTCCTAAAGTTTTTTTAGAAAAAAGAACTAAAAAATTAAATTTTAAAAAATAGACCCATAAACCATGTGACACCCTAAATCTCAAAATATTATATATAATAATTTATATCATATTCCTATAAAATGTGCAGCGGATAAATAAAAATATATTTCCAAGAAAATAAAAAACTTTATATTTAATTTAGGATATCATGTTTCTGAAAAAATAAAAATAAAAACACTTTAAACTTATTTTATCCATTAAAATAGTGCAATCTCGATAGCTTGATTAAGTATCCATTAAAATAGTACAAATTAAAAACCCTTATTCCCGGTATCACCTAGCAGAGCAGGGTTCCTCCCAAACTTGAACTTCAAGACTCATTAACCTGTAATAACTGCGATTTCGCAAACACAGGGCCTAGCCAGTCAAACACAAAAAAACGAAGGAGGTGAGTTTCTAAATCAAGATGACAATATAATACAAGTAAGAAGAACACGCAAACAATCATAATAGGACCGTATCATTACACAAATATTCCATCAAGAAAATATCACATTCAAAGGTCAAACTCACTCATGGAAAATCAATAGATTTCACTGTAACATCAAATAGTCTAAGAGAAATTATCACCACACATGATACATATTAATAACAACAAAACAATTACAATAAAATGCAATTCTATGCATGAGCTTAGACTCTACTTCACAATGTGGTACCATTCTAACTGTGAAGTACTTGGTTATGAGGCTTGATACTATGCCACCATCTCGGTGGACGGACAATTCAAATTGGTCTTATCCTCATAGATCCCCTCAACTAAACCCGAGACACACATATACCTGACAGTCGAGGTAAACGTGTGTCTCATGGTAGCTCCCGACATTTGGAGTGCTACCTCCAAGTCACCTAGGAATTCCCCACCCGAATACCTCCAAGGTCTAACAATCTTGCTTTAAGTCTCGACAGCAGACCACCACGATCAGGCTCATTCAATTGTACTTCCTCGGAATCACTAGGCTTGTCAGGCCCTACCTCAAAATAATATTCACTTCACAACTTCTCAATATTTATTTTCTCCCCTCGTTGGCCTATGATACTCCATTAAGAACCGTCATCTCAAACACAAATTGAAATCACAATTATTTCACCAACTATGGGGTTACTTCAATATTCTTATCACAAATTCACAACATCACTATCATTAATCATATCTCATCACATAAACTAATCACAAATTTATAGCATCACTATCATCAAGCATACATCATCACATAGGCTTGTCACAAATTTATAACATCGTTATTATTAATTATACATCATCATAATCACATAAACATATCAAAATAAATTCACTTTTAATTATCACATTACATAAACACGTCTAATCAAACATTTACATAAAATTCATTCAACATCTAATATCACAATAATATCAAATATCACACATTTAATAAAAATAAATCAAATATCACAATAATATCCAATACCACACATTTAACGAAGTTAAATCAATCAACATCTTATAAATATTTATATTCCATATTTTAATCTCACAATTCCCATATTTTAACATTAATTAATTTATCACTCAAAGGGCTACTTCCGTACGTAGCGAGCCTCGAATGAATCGCTGGGAAATACAATTTTCCCGTTCATCTCAAATTATATTATACTCATGAATTCAAACGATCTCTCACCCCTTAACTTATTTTGATGCTTTCACACACGAATACGATTCCACGAGCAAACAACCTTTGTTCATTGACTCCTTGTCCTTCAATCGATCTAACTCGACAGTTTATGGGTAAACGTTAAAAATAAATTATGAGAAGATACTCTAAAAACTAAATTCGAAAATTCGATCAAGGAAAATTGCCATAAATCAGAAACCCAATCAGTGGATAATTAAAACCACTTTTCACACGGTCGTTTTGGTGTTGGTTTCACTCAAATCGAACTTACGGTGAAGGAGAACGGTGCAAAATAACGAATTCAACAAACGAAGAAGTTGGCTATTTTGGAAAGAAATTGGGGTTGTTAAAACTCTGGAAAATTCTGTTTAATTGACGAGTTAAATGAATGAAATAATATACTCAAATTTGGGCAAAAATGAATGAAAGTTTTCTGAAATAACATACTCAAATTATGTTTAATTTGGTTTTACAGCTGCCCTTCCAACTCCCTTCCCTTTTTTTGTCTGTTTTATTTTATTAACAATTAGGGTTCATACATGAATCAAACCCATTGGTCTCCTTTTAGGTTTTACTAGTTTTATTTTATTTTATTTTTAATAAAAAACACAATTTCATTAATAAATCATTATTACTATTTCAAAACTAATAATTTATAAATAAAATAATTAATCTTTTAAAATACATTAATAACCAAAAAACTCATATTTAAAATAATCCCTATAATAATATTTATTTTTTTCAAATACTCAAATTAAAATATCACCATCATTAGAGAATAGTCCAAATTATAAAATAAACAAATATAACATCAACACTTTATATTAATTACTAAATCTTAATAAATATATATAAAATCACAATGTCATAACAAATATATAAAAATAAAGTAAATCAAACACAATATCACTACTATCTCAAGATAATTATTTATTAAAAAAAACTAAAAATAAAAAATAGTTATAAATAATTGAAATATAACTACGTGCATACTTAACATCAGTCAAGTGCACCTAAAAGTATTACATTAATTGGGTACACGTATATACACGTAAAATCGTGTAAAATATTTTTATTTAAAATATATATATCACACTAAAACACTATTATTTTTTAAAAATATATCAAATATATCAAATAATAAAATATAATATTTATTATTTATATCGCTCATGTAATATAAGATTTATAAAACTAGCACATCATAGAAATTACCTATATAACAAAAATTAGTCAAAAATTTATTATCATATATTCTAAAATAATTTTAATATTAAGTTAATTATTTAAAATTCTACTAATAGATATGAGTCATCGACAATACTAGTAGTTGTAAAATAAGGAGCTGAGGTAGAAGAAAAAATTGATTGATTGTAACTAAAATGAATGGAGAAGATACCATTCAAAGAAGACAATATTGTTGGTGAGATGGAATGTAATGATTCAACGACAAAACCAAAATTGACTAGAATATACCCTAGTAAAGACAAAAATGATCTAAAATATTAATCTAATTAGACTTTGGGATTTAATGGATGAACTCCAATGATTAAGAACCAAAATGGACTAGAATAAACCTAGAAAAGATCAAAATTACCTAAAATATTAATCCATTAAGACTTTTGCACTTATTGGACAAACCACACTGATTAAGAACAAGATTGGCCTAGAGTAAACAAGTAAAGAACAAAATGACCGAAAAGATTACTCCATTGAGACTCTTGCACTTATTGGACGAACTACATAGATGTAGACAAAAATGCACTATAGTAAACCTAGTAAAGACTAAATTACCTAAAATATTAATCATTTGAGACTTTTGTACTTATTGGAACTACATTGATGTTAGAACAAAAATGGACTAGAATAAACCTAGTAATGACTAAAATAAGCAAATATATTAATCCATTGAGACTTTGCACTTATTGGACGAACTACAATGATGTAGAACAAAAATGGACTACACTAAACCTGGTAAAGACCAAAATGACCAAAAATATTATTCAATTGAGTCTTTTGCACTTATTGGAAGAACTACATTGATTTTAGAACCAAAATGGACTAGAATAAACTTAATAAAGACTAAAATGAGCAAATATATTGATCCATTAAGACTTTTCCACTTATTGGCAAAATACATTGATTAAGAACCAAAATGGACTAGAATAAAACTAGTAAAGTCCAAAATTAACTAAATTATTAATCCATTCAAACATTTTCACTTATTGGACAAACTCAATAAATTTTGAACAAAAACTGCCCTAGAATAAACTAGTAAAGACCAAAATGACCGAAAATATTATTCATTGATACTTTTGCACTTGTTGGAAGAACTACATTGATTTAGAAGAAAATGGACTAGAATAAAACTAGTAAATACTAAAATGATCAAATATATTAATCCATTGACACTTTTGCACTTATTGACGGACTACATTGATGTATTACAAAATCGGACTAGAATAAACCTAATAAAGAATAAAAATGACCTAGAATACTATTCCATTTAATCTTTTGCACTTATTGGACGAACTAAGTTGATTAAGAACCCAAATGACTAGTATAAAACCTAGTATAGACCAAAATGACCTAACATATTAATCCATTGAGACTTTTAAACTTAATGGACGAATTACATTGATATTAATAACCAAAATGGACTACAATAAACCTCGTAAAGACCAAAATTATCTAAAATATTATTCCTTTAGACTTTTTTTACTTATTGGATAAACTACATAGATTTAAGAACAAAATTGCCTATAATAAACTAGTAAAGAACAAATTGATCAAAAATATTACTCCATTGAGACTTTTCCACTTAATTGACCTATATTAATTAAGAACCAAAATGGACTAATAAACCTACTAAAGACAAAAAATTAACTAAAATGTTAATCCATTGAGACTTTTGCACTTATTGGACAAACTTTGTTGATTAAGAACAAAAACAGCCTAGAAAAACCTAGTAAAGCCAAAATGACTGAAAATATTATTCCATTGAGACTTTTGCACTTATTATAACACCCTAAATTTTATAATAAACTATTTAATTAATGAAATAAGTTTTAAATAATTAATTTGATGGTTAAAATTATTTTAGAATATATGTTGGTAATTTTTTTGACTAATTCTCGTTCTATGGATGATTTCCATGATGTGCTAGTTTAATACATATTATTTTAAATGAGCAATATAAATAATAATTTTTTTATTTATATATTTTTCTAACAATAATAGTATTTTAGTGTAATATTTTAAAGAATTTAATTTTATGCGATTTTAAGTGTATATGTGAGAAGGTAATTAATATGATATTTTCTTGTATTTTTATTATTGTAAAGTGTGCATATATTTATATTTTTATTATTTCTTTGTATCTCTTATTTTAATTATTACTTTATAAATAATTATCTTTGGATATTAGTAATGTTGTGTTTGAGTGCCTTTATTTTAAATACTTGTTATGGTATTGTGATTTTATATATATTTATTATGATTTAGTAATTAATATAAAAATATTGATGTTATATTTATTTATTTTATAGTTTTTACTATTTTCTAATACGATGGTATTATTATAATGTGAGTATTTTGAGAAATAAGTATAATTATAGAGATTATTTTTGATTGTGAGAGCTTCAGTTATTAGTAATATGTTTTTTTATATATTAATTATTTTAATTACTCTAATTTTTAAAATATTAGTAAATGTTTCCAAAACTAAATGGTGTTGGAGGAGTATTAAAAAGGAGATTAAATATTAGTAATGTTTCCAAATTTCAGTTTGTTTTACTCATTTAGTTAGTCAATTAAACTCAATTTTCCAGATTTTTAACAACTCCAATTTCTCTCTAAAATACTCGAGTTCTTCGTTTGTAGAATTCGTTCTTTTGCACCGTTCTCCTTCATCGTAAGTCCGATTTGAGTGAAAACATCGCCAAAACGACCGTGTATAAAGTGGCTATATTATCCACTGATTGGTTTTCTGATTTATGGTAATTTTCTTTGAAATAATTTCGAATTTAGTTTTCAGAGTATCTTCTCATAATTTATTTTGACAATGGATGGACAATTCAAATGGCCATGTCCTCATAGATCCCTTCAACTCAATCCGAGACACATATACGTGACAGTCGAGGTAAACGTGTGTTGCATGGTAGCTCCCGACATTTGAGTGCTACCTCCAAGTCACCAAGTAATTCCCCACCCGAATACCTCCAAGGTCTAACAATCTTGCCTTAAGGCTCAATAGTAGACAGCCACGATCATGCTCATTCAGTTGTACTTCCCTGGAATCACTAGGCTTGTCAGGCCCTACCTATATGATGACAAAATAATCTTCACTTCACAAATTCTCAATATTTATTTTCTCCTCTCGTTGGCCTATGATACTCCATTAAGATCGTCATCTCAAAACACAAATTGGAATCAAAATTATTTCACCAACTATGAGGTTACTTCAATATTCCTATCACAAATTCACAATATCACTATCATTAATCATATCTCATCACATAAACTCATCACAATTTTATAGAATCACTATCATAAATCAAACATCATCATTATCATCACATAAACTTATCACATAAATTTATCACAATTTTATATCATAGATCACACATCATCATCAAATAAACTTACGTTATACACTGCATTCACATAAACTTATTTAATCAAACATATGCACCAAATTCATTTGAAATCAAATATCACAATGATATCAAATATCACAATAATATCAAATATCACAATAACGTTAAATCAATCAACACCTTATAAATATTTCTATTCCAAATTTTAATCTCATAATTTTCATTTTGCATATTAATTAATTTATCACTCAAAGGGCTACTGTCGTACGTAGCGAGTCCCGAATGACTCGTTGGGAAATACATTTTTCCGGTTAATCTCACAATATATTATACTCATGAATTCAAACGCTCCCTCACCCCTTACCTTATTTCGACGCTTTCATACACAAATACGATTCCATGAGCAAAAAAGCTTTTGTTCGTTGATTCTTTGTCCTTCAACCGATCCAACTCGACAGTTTATGGGTAAACGTTAAAAATAAATTATGAGAAGATACTCTAAAAACTAAATTCGAAATTCTGTCAAGGAAAATTACCATAAACCATAAAACCAATCGGCGGATAATATAGCCACTTTTCACACGGTCGTTTTGGTGTTGGTTTCACTCAAATCGGACTTACGGTGAAGGAGAACGGTGCAAAATAACGAATTCTACAAACGGAGAAGTCGGATATTTTAGAGAGAAATTGAGATTGTTAAAAATCTAGAAAATTATGTTTAATTGACTAGTTAAATGAATGAAATAACATACTCAAATTTGGGCAAAAATGTAGAAATTTTTCCGGATAGCTATCGACGATCGAAATCAATTTTTTTCTTCCTATGATGTGAAGTTGCGGCTGCTCTCTACATTTCAATTTTTTCACTGCAGCGTTTTCTTTCCTAGGTTAGGTTATATTTGATTTTAATTATTTTTCTAACATATTAGTTATTACTAATCTAACTCTTTGAACTCATTTATTTTATTTTTTACAAGACCAATTAATTACACACTTTTTTTGATTTATTTAGTTGCCACTAAAATAATATCTTTTTAAAATATCAAATTAAAATATTATTATACTATGAAACTAGTTAGGATCACAATAAAAGAAATATAACATCAAATCTTTTATATAAGTCACTAAATCAATTAAATACGTATAAAATAGACATAACTTAACAAGTACACATATAAAGAAAATTAAGCGCAATATTATTAATATTTCAAAACTAATATTTTATCAAGAAAAAAATATTAATTAAAGAAATTAAATTTTTATAAATATATCAATAATAATAAAAACTCTCGTATTCAAAATTATTACTATACTTATTAATATATGCATTTTAAGGCATTTTGACATCAAAAATATATTTTAACACTTTTATAGTAGAAATAGATACTCTAAAATATTCAAAATAGTTATATATAATAACATTAATTAAAGTAAGAAATAGTTAGAGTAATTAAAATATAATTATGTGGACATATTTGTCATTTAGTTAAATGCATATAAAAATATCATTTAATTATCTACGTGTATATACACGTAAAATTGCATAAAATCTTACTCATTAAATATTTACGCTAAAGTACAATTATTTTTTAGAAATATATTTAAAATACAATATTTGTTATTTACGTTACTCTTTAGTTCAATATTTACAAAATTAACATAGCATAGAAACCACCACATATAAAGAAAATAATCAATATATATATTTTAAAATAACTTTAACACCAAATTAATGATTTAAATTCTCTTTCATTAATAAAATAACTTATTATAAAATTTAGGTTGTTACAGATATGATCAAACAAAATAACATGAACTCCAAGATTATTATCAACAACTGACAATGAACAGCTAAGTCCATACCATTTTACAATCTGTTAGTAATACTCACTTAATTTATAAGAACGTTGTGCATTAACAACAACTTTAACACACATAATCTTTAAAGGCATTGCACCTTCAATTAATCTTTTCTTTGAAAGTGAATAATCTTTAATATATGAAAGTTAAAAAATAATTGATTGAAGAAAATCATATATTTATAAAATGATTTTTCAACATAATGCAAACTTATAGAATAATAAATTATTTAAGATAATATTTTATGAGTATAAATAATTAATAAACCGTTTGTTAAAAATAGTAAGTAAAATTCACGCTATTTGAATCTTCCTATCAAGTCAATCAAACTAAGCTATTCAAATATGTTAATAATAACTATTTATCAATATAAATCTTATCGGTGGCCTATATAAACTAGTAAATACCGAAATAGTTTGGTTATACATCATGCAAAAGACGTTCAGTTATGACGTTAACAAAAGGCCAAATAATAAAAGTCTTCAAGATAAGACGCCATCCTACAGTTTGATAGTATTGGTCTTCACCTGCAGCTTACAGCTCATCTGCGTCAATCGCAAACACCAAACACATACAACGAAAGGGTGAGTTTGGAAATTATGTAATAGTATAAGACAAACAAGGATAACACACAAGTAATCAAATTAGCACAAACATGAGAAACCTTCAAGAGTAAAATATAAAAGGTTAATTTATTTCAATCACAATAAAACAGTCACAAGGATGAAATGTTATGCATGTCCTATTCTATATACTTCCTCATCATTTGGTACCATTCGACTCTGAAATACTTGGTTAGGAGGCCTGATAATATGCCACTACAAGAGTGGACGGACACAATCATGAATGGCAAAGTACTCATAGATCCCCTCAACTCAACCCGAGACACATATACGTGACGGTCATGGTACTCTTGTGTTCCATGGTAGCTCCCGACCTTAGGGAATAACCGACTAATCCACTTAGGAATTCCCTACTAGAGGTTCCCCCAAGGTCTATCAGTCTTACTTTACAGTTCGACTGTAGCCCTCCACGATCAGGCTCATTCAGTTGTACTTCCCCGAATCACTAGGTTTGTCAAACCCTCCCTATATGATGACAAAATAATCCTCACTCCAAACCTACAACACCTATCTCATACTTACTCGATTATCACAACTCATTAAGTTTCAGTTTCAATTCGCAATATTCATCAGAATTTATATCATTACATATGTATATCAGTCAATCATAATAAAATCCCAATATTTGGTTTAAACTACTCACAATACACAATCCAGTCACATCAATCACACAATCCTCAGTATTACCATTCATATATTATTAATTAATTATTATTAATTAATTATTATTACTCAATAAGGCTCGACCATATGTAGTAAGCCTTGAATGAATATCTTAGAATTTTGGTATTCTCGTTCATCCCACGTTATTTTATACTCATAAAATCAAACCTCCTCTCACCCCTTACCTTGGCTGAAGATTTTTCCCAACGAAGTCGATCCGCTAATTTAATGTGTCGCGTCTTCACCAACCACTGTCTCTAACAGTTTGCGAAAGAAAATAAATTAACGCAACAACCAAATACAAATTAATTACTTGCTCCAATAGATATATAATTTATTTATTAATAATGCATAGATAAATTATCTGCTATTTCTAATATAACTCAAAAATATATTTAATATCATTAAACACACATATTACTATAATCAAGTTTTGTTTAAACTAAGCATGATAGAAAGAACTAAATACTGTATATATATATATATATATATATATATATATATATATATATATATATATATATATATATGATATATATATATATATATGTAACTTTGATTTTAAAATAAATTTATATATATTACACTAAATAGGTTATCTGATAACTAATCTTCTAGAAATTTTTGTGATGAAAACTCTTATATAGCATAGTCCTTCTTGTATGTATTAGTCTGTGTTTATAGTAAACATGCAAATTCACTATCCTAGAATTCACCATACGGTGAGTTGATTACAGATCACTTGTATGATAATGGTAAAAATATCAAACAACTAAAATAATTCTCATTTATTTTTCACCGGATTGCTAAAAAAAGATAAATCGGATTCCTAATCTTGATACTCAAGTTCAGAGGTAAGTTACAAATTGTCATTCTTTGTATACCAGTTTCATCTTTATGACTTATTCTATTTTATTATCAAAATCTAATTGATGAATTTAAGAACATATACCCCTTTGTTTTATTCAGACTAAATCGTGTCGGTTGATGGGACTAAATCGCGTCGGTTGATGGGACTAAATTGCGTCGGTTGATGGGACTATAGTTAATATTAGTTATTTAAATCAGTTTCTAAGGCAAACACACAAGACTCACATGAAGAAAATTATAACACATATCAGCACACATATAATAATAGTAGCGTACTCTTATACTATAAAAAATATAATAATAAGCAATCGGGGTGTTACACGTACATATATGATGACAAGATACTCCCCAACTCAAATTACTTACATCCCAATTCTCCCCTCGTCGTTTAGTCTACTCACTCCATTAAGAGAACCATGATTGGCACATGTCGAATTCATCAATATTCAATTAAACACAGTATGCATTTCATGATATTCATCAAGGTGGTAATATCATAAGTCAACAAGTACACATCATCATTGCATATTTCTATAGTCATATAATAAATTCAAAATTTATCATCATAATACACAATCTCCAATAATACAAGTTTTTCACTCACAGATAATAATACTAGATCATTCACATACATCACATCAATTGCAATGCAAATAATTTCAATTCATCACATTTTATATCATATAACAATATCAATGGTGGATATAATCAAACGACATAATACATCAATTACACAATTCTACAACAATTCAACTACCTTAGGATCTTCAAAATCAAATCAAACTACACACTATAAAAGATTATAACTCATATTTTAACTCACCATATTCAAGTTTTCTCATTAGTCAATTATTACTCTAAGGGCTTCAGCTGTATGTAGCGAGCCCCCAATGAATTATGGGAAACACAGTTTTCCCGTTCATGTCACTTAATTTGCATTCATGATTTCAAATTCACTCTCACCCCATATCTCAGTTTGATGCTTTCGTATGATATAAGAATCAAAACAATTTTTAGCACCCATGACATGTCGACAGCGCGCAACAAACGAGTTCAAAAGCATCGATGAATTTGCAGAGTCAATGAAATATGGTTGATAATTTATGCGGAGCATAAAAATCAATGATACATAAATAATAAAAAGGCTAAATTACATATGTGGTCCCTTAACTTAATTTTAGGTAACGTTTTGGTCCTTTATCGTCTTTTTTTCCGATTTAGTCCTTTATTCCTAAAAAAATATATAATAAAGTATGGAAATATGAGTTTATTTGAAGATTTGCGTTACGAATTTGATGAAATTTGTATTATATTGAAGAATATAATTAATTTTATGAGTTTTGATTGATTTTTTTTTGAATTTTTGTATAAAAAAGGATAACATTGTTGAAATTTTTAAACATGAAATATCAAATTGTCACTTAAAATTAAAATAAAGGACCAAGTCGGGAAAAAAAAAAGATAAAGGAATAAAACGTTAACTGAAATTAAGTTAAAGGACCACGAATGTAATTTAGCCATAA
Source organism: Cicer echinospermum (assembly GCA_002896215.2). NCBI lineage: Eukaryota > Viridiplantae > Streptophyta > Magnoliopsida > Fabales > Fabaceae > Cicer > Cicer echinospermum. Next base: position 12,487,417 of record PGTU02000004.1, read on the forward strand.
TAAAAATGTTAGGAAAAGAAACATATTCCAAACGAAGTGAAACAAGTTATTAGGAAATGCCTCATCGATGCGCTGGAGCGCCGACTGTGTCTGACGTCAACATCACCAGAACACACAAATGAATAGTACTTCTCGAAGGTTTCTACGATAGAAATCCCAAAATGATATCATTTTTTCAAGACGGTGAACATGCTTTTCGAAATTCAAGAAAACAACTGCAACAATAATAGAAACCCATTTTTTAAATTGTAACGGTAGGCGATTTCAAGCATATGTAATGGAAGAGGGTGTTTTGTGGAGTCCAAATATGGTTTCGGTGTTCGTTAATGATAGTCGTGGTGGTCAGAATCTTGATCAAAAGGTGGAAGTGTGATTTTTGACAAAGATGAATAAGATATTTCAACTAGCGATTCAGGTTGGGAATGAAAGAAGAGATCAAAACGGTCAGAAATGTGGTATTTGTTTTGCACGACACCCACTATAATAGTCATGGTCGAAGAGAAAAGATGGAGATGAAATAGATTATGGATGCGGTGGTGTATACGAAGAAGAAGAAGATTGGAACCGGTCTTCCCTTTTTTCCTTTTTTTTGTTGATTATTATTATTATTATTACTATTATATTATTATTATTATTATTATTATTATTATTATTATTATTATTATTATTATATTATTATTATTTAATTACCTTTTACTCTTGTATATTGCTTAATCCACTAAACACATTCTATACCTTTCTTTTATTTATTTTTTTGAAATAAAAATAATACCAATAATTAACAAAACTAATTTCTTTAATAATTTTTTTATAATATAATCTCATTACTAAAATGTTGCTAATATTTAGAAACTATTATTTTATAAAATAAAGTAATTAATGTAATTAATTTTTTAAAATACACTAATAATTAAAACTCTCATATTCAAAATAATAACTACAATTATTACTATATTATTTTACAAATAATCACATAAAAATACTACTATCTTTATAGAATAGTCAAAATGATAAAATAAATAAATATAACATCAACCATTTGATATTAATTACTAAATCACAATAAATATGCATAAAATCACCATGCCATAGAAAATATATAAAAATAACGGAAATCAATTGCAATATTACTAATATCTCATAATAAATATTTATAAAATAAATAATTCAAACAAGGTATTTATAAATAATTAAATATTATTAAGTGAACATTTAATATTAGTTAAACACATAAGAAAATATCACAATAATTACGAACGCACACGTAGATGAAAAAATTGGCTAAAATCTTATTCTTTAAAATATTACACTAAAATATTATTATTTTAGAAAAATATATAAAATAAATATAATATTTGTTATTTATATTACTTATTTAGTCAAATGTGTATAAAATTAGCACATTATATAAAACACGCGTATAAGAAAATTAATCATAAACTTGATCAACATATATTCTAAAAAAATATAAGCACCAAATTAATTATTTAACATATTATTTCGTTTAAAATTGTTTATTATAAAATTTAGGGTGATACACTGCATACCATCAAATACATTATTTATGAAGATAAACAAATGCGTAACACATTATCAATTACTTATTCCACTCAAAGCAAGTATGCCATCTAGTAAGCTTACGTGGTCTTGTTGGATTTATAATCCAAATGCAATTATTACACCAATCTCTACTTTGTATGTATATGTCAAACCATTTAAATTCACCATAAACAAATGTGTAACATATTATCAATTACTTATTCCACTCAAAGCAAGTATGCCATCTAGTAAGCTTACATGGTCCTTTTGGATTTATAATCCATTTGCAATTATCACACGCATCTCTACTTTGTTTGTATATGTCAAACCATTTAAATTCACCATTCCACTTAAAGGAACAATAGAATAGTGTGTTGCCAAAAAAGTTATATCCAAAAGAAAAATCATAATTTTGATTAAACTGAAGAACATGAACTCCAAGATCATCATCACCAGATTTGCAATGAACAGTTAGGCCGGTTTTCATTCCATTAGTAATAGTCACATGTGTTCCAAGAACATTTTGCATGAACAACAACGCCAACACACATATCAAAAGTAATTTTTGGATAAATAATGACATTGCACCTTTAATCAATCTTTTCTTTGAAAGTGAATATTCTTTAATATATAAAAGTTACAATAATAGATTGAAGAATATCATATATTTATATAGTTATTTTTGGAAAGAATGCAAATACATAAAAAATAAATTATTTAAGGTAATATTTTGTGAGTATAAATAATTAATAACCGTTTGTTAAATATTTAACAAAGTAAATTCAAAGATAGTCAAGGATTTATTAAAGTGAATATTGTATTTTTACTCAATATAGAATAGTAAATTTATGGAAAAACTAATTTTGATTTACGACATTTAATGTAATTAATTTTACAAATATTGTAGTTTTGACTAGAGATATTGATAACAAAAGAGTTGATAACAATTAATTTATTTATTATATTGAACTAGTAAAATACCGGTTTATGATCATATAGATCGAAGGTTGAGAGTATTTTTGTATATTATATATTTCTCTTTTTATACTAGATCCATCACCGGATAGTAAAGAAGAAGAGATCCTCAAACTTACTCTGAGTAAAACAATGGATGCTCTAAAAGAGTGTGACATGGTGAATAATTTTATTATCTATAAAATAATTAATTCATATTCATAATAGCAACAAATTAAATCAAATAAATGATATCAATCAAATCATAATTAAGCATATTAAACCAATCGATCAATATTTAATTAAAACATATTTATATTTCTAAAAACTATTATAAAATAGTTTATTGCATTTGTAGTTGTATTAATAGATACATAATCTTTATCTTCTATATTTTACATTAAGTCTGACATAATTCGCATTTATTTCCCATATTAATATTTACCATAAATACATACATGCATTTTTTTATGATTAATTATTAATTTATTATTTATTCATAACATATTTTTTAACGTAATTATTTCTTTAGAACAATAATTATGATCAAAATAAATTAGTTTTTTGTTATTTTCAATTGATTTGATACATTTGTAATTTGTATTCATTGCTAGGAGTCATCTTTTATCGGCATAGGCATTGTGAAACATGTCGTTGACACAATTGACTGGTGGTACACTGCATGTGTGTCCAATAAGAAAGTAATCCCTGATGAGCGCATTTGTTATTGTGGAAAATGTAACAAACATGTTATGAATTTTTCCCCACGCTATAGAATTAAACTTCGTGTAATTGACACAATTGATTCAGCCACCTTTGTTATATTTGATCGAGATGCTTCAATGTTGTTTAAAAAATCAACAACATAATTATTTTATTAATAAAATAGAATTTTAAATAATTAATTTGGCATTAAAGGTATTTTAGAATATACATGATTCATTTTCTTTATATGTGTGTTTTTTTATGATGTGTGAATCTATACATATTTGACTCAATGAGTGATGTAAATAATAAATATTATATTTTATCATTTTATATATTTTTCTAAAAATAATAGTATTTTAGTGTAAACATTTTAAAGAACGATATTTTAGGCAACTTTACGTGTATATGTTAGTTGGTAATTAATGTGATATTTTCTTGTATGTTTGACTAATGTTAAGTGTGCACATTTTATATTTTAATTATTTCTTATTTTAATTATTTACTTTATAAATAATTATATTGGGATATTAGTATAACCTAACTAAACTAAATAATGATAAATAAAAAAACAAAAGATATAAGGAAGGATGGTGGAGGAGTAGTAACAGTCGCTTAAAGAAGAGGAAACATAAATTAGTACTACCGTTTGACACCAATGATCGATAACTATTACAGAAAAGTTTATCCGTTTACGTCCAAATTTTAGTATTTTGTTTCATTCATTTAGCTAGTCAATTAAACACACTTTCTCAAACTTTTTACCAACCTAATTTCTCTCTAAACTACCCGACTTCTTCTTTTTTGGAATTCGTTATTTTGCACCGTTCTTCTTCATCGCAAGTCCAATTTGAGTGAAACCAACAGGAAAAAAATCATGCAAAAAGTGGGTATATTATCCACCTATTGGTGTTATGGTTTATGGTAAGTTTCCTTGACCTAACTTCGAAATTAGTTTTTAGTGTAACACCCCAAATTTTATTATAAATATTTCCTTCATGAAATAGGATTTTAGATAATTAATTTGGTGTTAAAACTACTTTAGAATATGTGTGGATAAATCTTGTGACTAACTTTCGTTATATGAGTGGTTTCTATGATATGCTAATTTTGTATATATTTAACTAAATAAGTGATAAAAATAAAAATAATATATTTTATTATTTTATATATTTTTCTATAAATAATAGTATTTTAGTGTAAATATTTTAAGGAATAAGATTTTTGGCAAGTCTACATGTATACGTGTGTTTGTAGTTAATGTGATATTTTCTCGTATGTTTGACTGATGTTAAGTGTGCACATAATTATATTTAAATATTTATAAATATATGTTATTTTAATTATTTATTTTACAAATAATTATCTTGATATATTAGTAATTTTAATATTGATTTTCTTTATTTTTATATATTTGCTATCGTATGAGGATTTTATACATATTTATTTTGATTTAGTAAGTAATATAAATTGTTGGATGTTATATTTATTTTATTTTATCATTTCGACTATTCTATAAAGATGATGTATTTTTATGTGATTATTTTGTAAAATGTTATAGTAATAATTATATGTATTATTTTGAATATGAGGGTTTTAGTTTATCTATGTTAAGGATAAATAATATTATGTTAAAATGAGTATTTTAGAGAAAACTTTCTTAAAAGTAAAATAAATTATTTATTTATTAAGGGTTTTTATTAATACTAAATTTTGGACCAGACGACTATTTACGCCCTTATTTTCTACTTATGCATATTAATTTGGGTTATTATTGATTGGACCTTTCGTTTCTACACCTACGAGTTACTAATTACACCTCTATTTCTGCCTCAGACTTGACTACTGTGTTGGGCCTTACAAATTTACTCTTGTACTTGTACATCTGCAATCTGCACCCCTCCTTCTGCAATTAAAAAATTAAAAGCTAAAATCTGACAGTCAAATCGCTCAAACTCTTTTTCTCTCAAATTCACTCCCACCAATTAATTCCTTGCCGTTTTGAAACAATCTCAACCTCTATCCCACACAAAATTGACCACCGAATCCATTTTTGGCATCAATTTTAATGATCGTGGCTCCGTTTAATCAGAAACAGCTACGTTTCTTTCCTTGAGCGAGCTGTTTTAGGCCGATTACAATCTCCACATTTGTTGTCTCAAAAAACTGGTATCATTTTTGGATTCCTCCCGTCGAAACCTTCAAGAAGCACTACTCATTTGTATTTTTCGGTGAAGTTGACGTTGGACCCTTCCGGTGCTCTAACGAGTCGGTAAGACTTTTTCTGTAGTTTTTTCTCGTTGTTTTGTCTCCATTTTTGTTCCTAAAATTATTATTAATTAATTAAACTTTATTTTTAAGCTCAGAATAATTTATCAGTCAAGTCTCAACGATTTTGTGCACTCGTCGTTTATTCGGATTCGCTCGCTGTACGTTGTAGATCTACAGTTGCAGTTGAAAATTTCCATTGATTTATGTGTTTGAGAAAGCATCTATATAAAGTAAGGGGTGAGAGAGTGTTTGAATTCAAGAGTATAATATATTGTGAGTTGAACGGGAAAACTGTATTTACCAACAATTCATCGGGGCTCGCTACGTACGGCAATAGCCCTTTGAGTGATAAATTAATTAATATGAAAAATGGAAATTGTGAGATTAAAATTTGGAATAGAAATATTTATAAGGTGTTGATTGATTTAATTTCGTTAAATGTGTGATATTTGATATTATTGAGATATTAACATTATTGTGATATTTGATATTATTGTGACATTTGATATCATTGTGATATTTGATTTCAAATGAATTTGGTGCATATGTTTGATTAAATGAGTTTATCTGAATGCAATGTATAATGTAAGTTGATTTGATGATGACATGTGATTTATGATATAAATTTGTGATAAGTTTATGTGATAATAATGATGATGTTTGATTGATGATAGTGATTCTATAAAATTGTGACAAGTTTATGTGATGAGATACGATTAATGATGGTGATATTGTGAATTTGTGATGAGAATATTGAAGTAACCCAATAGCTGGTGAAATAATTTTGATTCCAATTTGTATTTGAGATGACAGTCTTAATGTAGTATCATAGGCCAACGAGGGGAGAAAATAAATATTGAGAATTTGTGAAGTGAATATCATTTTATGATCATATAGGTAGGGCCTGACAAGCCTAGTGATTCCGGGGAAGTACAAATAAATGAGTCTGATCGTGGCAGTCTCTTATTGAGCCTTAAGGAAAGATTGATAGACCTTAGAGGTATTCGGGTGGGAATTCCTAGGTGACTTGGAGGTAGCACTTTAAATTTCGGGAGCTACCATGCAACACATGTTTACCTCGACTGTCGCGTATATGTGTCTCGGGTTGAGTTGAGGGGATCTGTGAGCATAGGACATATTTGAATTGTCCGTCCACCGGAATGGTGGCATAGTATCAAGCCTCCTAACCAAGTACTTCAGAGTTAGAATGGTACCACATTGTGAAGTAGAGTTAAGCTCATGCATAACATTGCATTTTCATGTGATTGTTTGGTTCTGATTAATATGTATTGTGTGCGATAATTGTGACACCATGAACCCAAAGTAAAATGCACTAGTTTTAAAGAGATTCGCAGCGGTTCCAAGATAGAGTATATATATATATATATATATATATATATATATATATATATATATATATATATTATACTTTAAGGTTCAAGACGTCACATTCACACTCACACAAAATGCTTGCATAAAAATTTTCAATAAAAAAAATTCTTAATATCGAATATAGTTGATGTTCATTAAATAAATACTTTTGATATAAAAGCAAGTTCTAAACTTAGAGACAATTAATTTCTACCTCTGAATAACCGATAAAAATAACACAATTGATCAATCAAATTTACAAAAATCTAAATTGTTCATAACTCAACAAAATACGAAAAATTACTCCCACCTAATATCACATATTCAGAGCGTGGATCCCCAATCGATAACCTGAAATAACTGCGCTCTCGCAAGCGCCAAACACAAGCAACGAGGGGTGAGCTTCGAAAACATGTAATAGTATAAAATAACTGAGAAGAACACGTAAAAGAATATTAAACACCGTATCATATATCAAATCACAACCAACAAGAATAATCAAGGTAAAACATTGATACAATCCACAACATCAAGTAAGTAAATACATAAATCAAGTAATGTTATGCATGCTCTTATACTCTAGAATCCTCCTCTTTCTTTGGTACCATTCTAACTCTGAAGTACTTGGTTAGGAGGCTCGATACTATGCCACCACGCAAGTGGACGGACAATTCAAATTGGCCATGTCCTCATAGATCCCCTCAACTCAACCCGAGACACATATACGCGACAGTCGAGGTAAACGTGTGTTGCATGGTAGCTCCCGACATTTGGAGTGCTACCTCTAAGTCACTTAGGAATTCCCCACCCGAATACCTCCAAGGTCTAACAATCTTGCCCTAAGGCTCAACAGCAGACCGCCACGATCAGGCTCATTCAGTTGTACTTCCCCATAATCACTAGGCTTGTCAGGCCCTACCTATATGATGACCAAATAATCTCTACTTCAAAAATTATCAACAACTACTTTCTCCCCTCGTTGTCCTAGGTTACATAATCCATTACGAGAACCATCATTGGCACGGGTCGAATTCGTCACTATTCAATTAACCACAATATGCATTTCATGATATTCATCAAGGCGGTAATATCACAAGTCAAGGAGTACACATCATCATTGCAGATTTCCATAGTCATACATTACATTCATATTTTATCATCATAATACGTCATCTCAAACAATAAAGGGTCTTCACTCACATATAATAATAATAATACTAGATCGTTCACACACATCACATCAATTGCGAGGCAAATAATTACAATTCGTCACATTTTATATCATATATCAATATCGAGGACAGATATAAACAAGGCACACACTGCATCAAATACACAATTCTACAATAATTCAACTATCACACGATCTTCAAAAATTAAATCAAACAACATCCTATAAAAGTTTCTAATTCACATTTTAACCTCACAAAATTCAAGTTTTCTCATTAGTCAATTATTACTCAAAGGGCTTCTGCAATACGTAGCGAGCCCCGAATGAATTGTGGGAAATACGGTATTTCCGTTCATCTCACTTAATTTATACTCATGCATTCGAACTCACTCTCACCCCATACCTCAATTTGACGCTTTCATAAGATAGAAGGACAATAATGATTTTCAGCAACCATGAGATATCGACAACACGTCCAAACGAGTCCAAAAGCATCGACAAATTTGCAGAGTCAATGAAACATGGCTGATAATTTTCCCGAGGCATAAAAATCAGCATTATATAATTAATAAAAATATTAGGCGAAGAAACATATTCAAAACGTCATGAAACATGTTATTAGAAAAGGTCTCGCCGATGTACTAGGGCGCCGACAGGGTCCGGCATCAACTTCACCGAAACACACAAATGAGTAGTGCTTCTTGAAGGTTTCGACGAGAGGAATCCAAAAATGATGTCAATTTTTCAAGATGATGAACGTGTTGGCCGAAGTTTGGCAACACAGCCGCGGCGAGGGGTGAAAACCCATTTTTTTAAGTATAACGATTGGCAATTTCATGCATAGGTAATGGAAGATGGTGTTTTGTGGAGTCCAAATATGGTCTCAGTTTTCATTGGGGATAGTCGTGGTGGCCGGAATCTTGATCAAAAGGTGGAGGTGTGATTTTTGACAAAGAGGAATAGGGGTTTAAGTTTGCGATTCAAGTTGGAAATGAAAGAGAAGATCACAACGATCACAAATGTGGTCTCGGTTTTACACGAAACTTGGTATAATGGTTATAATTGAAGAGAGAAGGTCAAGAAGACATAAGAATGGAGGCGGAGGCTAGTCTACGAAGAAGATGAGGATGCGTACTTCTATTCTCCTTCTTTTTTTTTTTTCTTCTTCATTTTACTATTGTTATTCTTATCATTATTATTACTATTATTATTAATAATTGGATTTTAGTTGGAGTTAATCCATAAAACACATTCTACTCATTTCTTTTATTTTTATTTTCAAAATAAAACCAACAATTAGCAAAACTAATTTTTATTAATATATATATAAATATATATTAAACACAATTTAATTTTTTAAATATTACTAATATTTTTAAACTAATATTTTATAAAATAAAGTGATTAAAAATAATTAATCTTTTAAATACATTAGTAACCAAGACTCTCATATTTAAAATAATTACTATGATTGCATATTTTTTTTCATCCAAATACTCGCATTAAAATACTACCATCAGAGAGTATTCAAAATTATAAAACAAATAAATATAACATATAAACTTTATATTAATTACTAAATTATAATAAATATATATAAAATCATAGTATCATAACAAAGATATAAAAATATAGGAAATCAATTGCAATTGTACTAGCATCTCAAGATGATTATTTATCAACTAAATAACTAAAAAATATAAACCAGTTAGAAAAAAAATTGAAGTATAACTATGTGTACACTTAACATCATTCAAACTCACAAAACAATATCACATTTACTAGATACATGCATATACACGTTAAATTGTCTAAAATCTTATTATTTAAAATTATTAAACTAAAATAGTATTATTTTTATAAAAATATATAAAATATATATAGTATTTGTTATTTATATCACGCATTTAGTCTAATATGTAATTAGTAGATAATAGAAAGGCCATATATAAAGAAAATTAATTCAAAATTAATCAACATATATTTTAAAATAATTTTTAACACCGAATCAATTATTTAAAATTCTATTTAATTAATGAAATAATTTATTATAAAATTTGGGGTGTTACAATTCTCCCTTCGTAAAAGAAATTTCGTCCTCGAAATTTATGGTGAACAATAGACAAACTAATACATAATTAAGCACCCTCAAGGAATTCACTAGTTATATGGCAATGAATCATTTAAACACATATCACATATAATGTTTCAATCATTAAAGAAATACCACGATTACTCCTATAATTTATAGAGGAGGGAGAGCTCATAGAATTAGTCGATAACAACTTACTATTTTAAGTTGAATGAACAAAAAAAAATTTAATACATTATAAAATTCAATTAACTTTTTAAATCATGTTCTATTTATCTGACTCTCCTAAACGAATGTTTAAATCCTAACAACAATTACTATACAGATTTAATAAAAGTTAGGCTTATAGAGAACATTTAAAAAATTCACACCTTAAAGAATTATAAACTGAACTGCATAACAACTCAATAACATGTAGTCACTTTAAACAAGAACAAATGTACAAAACCATATTAGGAGACATAATTTATTTTTCACGTATTCCTGACACAATTTTTTTTCTTTTCTTTTTAACTAATCAACATTTGTAGTGTATGCTATTTGTAATTTATAATTAAAATAATTTAGAACAACATACATTATAACCAAATAAGCAGAGGCGATAAAAAGTCAATGATAAGCATATTGCCTCATATATTAGTACTGACAATGGGTCGTCGGGTTGATCAATCCCTTCTACTCATGTAGTCAAGTTCTCAAGGTAAGAATAACAAAAAATATTGGGTCCAAACATAGATGATTAAAAGACTTTTAACGCGGTCATAGTGTGGGAAGACGTCGTCACGTCTCCCACCTCTCTCAACACAGTTAAACTCCTTTTAACTTCACAAGTTTTTTTTTTCTATAAGAAAAAAATTAGTAACTAGTACATGGACAAAAATACTTATAATAAACACACAATTCAACAATTAAAATTTATTGTTGTTTAATCATATTCATCAAACAATGAAAATAATACTTTGCGCTCAACTCAACAGCTAAAATATAAGGCAATAATTAAAAATAGCATCAATAAGAACTCAATCGCAGTTTATGTGAATTATAATTATTCCTCTGCAAAAACAGCTAGCAGTCATGTTTACTTAACTTAGAAAACCAATTAAGTATAATCCATAATTCAATTTTTCTTTTCAACTCAATTAAATAGTCAAAATAATATTTCAAGTAAGTAAAGGATAGTCAAATCAACTAGTGATGATGAACTTAATTGCCTAATACAATCAGTAACAACAATAGAAATGACATTTAAATTAAACTTAATCAACAATCAGACAAAAGAAATATTAAATTATTTCACTTTTAAACACTCCTAACAACTCTAAACTCTATACACAAATTCCCTTCAAAGCCATTTAGAACACCTAAACCACAAGCAATTATATATTCACAAAATCAAAACACAAGTTAGAGCTCAACCACAAGAGAGCAATATAACAAGAAACAAAAACAAGTTTTTCCTATATCAAAAGCCAAATATAAATATGCAATACACCCCTTTCAAAACCAGTAAAATAAATTTTAAAAACAACAAAATACTCTAGTTTTGAAAGAATCTTATTTCAATGAATTAGGTCCCCAAAGAAAAAGTTATGCTTGCTTAATGTAAGTCATACATACACGCTATATATGCAGGCCTTTGTCTGGTTTGTAAAATTTTCAAGAATAACTCTATATAAATTTATTCAAAATACTCCTATTTGCTAAGAAGTCTCCAAGTGAAAAACTCACTTACCCTGAAGGTAACAACATCACTTATTCTTACCAACATCACATATTGTGTTTGATGTAGTGCTACCACATGAGTTCTACAACAGTGCTACGTTACTATTTCAGTAAACGCTAATCAATAAATATCCCTTCAGCATGAAATATACAAGTTATAATGTTAAATCAGATTAGTTGATCTGAGTAGTACAAGTGTTTGTTGGCTAACTCATTAAGTTAGTGGTATAAAGGCAAAGGCAAGTATACTTTCTTCTCTGGTAAAAAGTCATAAAGTCAACAATCACCTAGACAAAGATTAGCTTTTGACATCGCATGCAAATTTAATTTTCCTCAAACACAATAAATAGCACACATACAAGTGTTTATAGATTCGCTCCTTAAACAAATTCTATTCACAACTATGTGTATTTGTTTGTACTGCAACAAACATTATCAACATTCATGAGCAATAATGTCTCATCAGACTAATACCAACAATAATGCACAATAAACCTGCTTGCTTGGGACTAGTGTTTTAACTATATCATAGCAGAAATTTCTAAGTAACAAATATGATAATTTGTCATTTATTAGAAGGTACAACACACTACCAAATTAAATTGAATATTATAAGATGTATCACTAATAATTTATCACCCAAAAAAAAATTATTGAGAATTCAAATTTTTCCCATAAACAAAATATACAATCCCTTTTAGTATTTTATCATTGTTAGAACTCTATAACTTTTTTTTTTACCAAAACTCGAGATTTTAAAGTTACAAATATTAATAAAAAGAAAACAATTTTTAAATAGTTTTAAAAAAATTTAAATACGGCAATTGGAATGAATTTAGTAAATATGAATGTAGCTTGTTAAGATCAATTTAGAAGCTACAAGCGAGATACTACACTCTTGAGTTCTCTAACTAGATATTTCAAATTCCTTATTTTAAAGGCACAACAAATAACAATGTCATCCATCTTTCTTTCATCCACATCAAAATAAAGAACTAATCCATTTGTTGATAATTCATTGTTCCTACTTCCCAGGCCTAAATCACTATCTACCATCCAAATGATATTTTTACTTGCCAATCCAAATGGTATTCCAAATGATACTTTTACTTGCCAATCCAAATGGTATTTTTACTGGATAAACCAACCCAAAATTATCAGACTTAGCAGCTAACGGAAGCAGATTGCATCACAAATGTTTTGTATCCTCAAACACCTATTCTTATAAACCTATATTCAAAATATTGCAAGAAAAATTTATATACAAACTCAGTAGTAATGAAGTGTATGTTATAAAATAAATTTAAGTATCTTAATTCTTAAATGGGATAAGATAATGTTTTTAAGCTTCCCTATGGTGCTTAGTTAAGGACTCTCAGAGAGTTAGTGGCAAATTAAAAAAATGGTAGGTTCATCTTTCTTCATTGTATCATTTTTCACTTCCGGTTTCTTTTAGAAAGATATATCAATTATGATGGTTGTCTTCTCCTACTTTATTGTATCAAAACAATTACTTTTTCTACCCAAAAAGCAAATGATTTGATAGATAAGCGTGAACATTTTTTTTCTTTCAACCCAGCCGTTAGCCATAGTGTAGATTCCTTGTCACCATCTAGTAAGATTAAAAGAACAAACAGAGATATTCAAAGAAACATTATAATTCAACATTATTCTCCTCCGGATATCACAGGGTTATCATCACACATCGAGGAAAGTAGTAGAAAACAATGTCAAAAGAATTTTCAAATGCAGGTTAATGGTGTACATAATCTAAGAGAAAATAAACATTAGCATATGCCGCAAGTCCAATCAAAAGTTAATTAACCAAATCATGTCAACAATTCAAATCAACTCAAATCAACTCAAATCTCAACAAATACACACCACAACAAGAAAGCGCAAGCAAATAACGTTAACAATTATTTTCAAAAATAAGATAATTTGCAACGAGAATAAGCAAGTAGTTAACAATTAACAAACGTCTTTTAGAAATCATGTATTGTAATGGAAAAGTATATAGCACTTAACACAAGAATAATAGGTAAGCGTTTCTGCATTCAACATGAAACACGAGTAACACAATTGGTTCAGGATTGACTATTAGACGATTGACTATTAGACGACTAACATTTGACTCACATTAAACTAACACTCAACCCACTCGGCCTGATTGGACAGACCTGCTCTGAAACCACTAATGTGACACCCTGAACCCAAATTGAAATAAAAGTAAAATGCACTAGTTTTTAAAGAGATTCGCAGCGGTTCCAAATTAGAGTATATATTTATATATTCTTTTTTTTTTTAAAAAAATACTTTAAGGTTCAAGACATCACATTCACACTTACACAAAATGCTTGCATAAAAATTTTCAATAAAAAAAAATCCTTAATATCGAATATAGTTGATATTTATTAAATAAATATTTTTGATATAAAAGCAAGTTCTAAACTTAGAGACAATTAATTTCAACCCCTGAATAACCGATAAAAATAACACAGTTGATCAATCAAATTTACAAAAATCTAAATTGTTCATAACTCAACAAAATATGAAGAATTACTCCCACCCAATATCACCTATTCAGAGCGTGGATCCCCAATCGATAACCTGAAATAACTGCGCCCTCGCAAGCGCCAAACACAACCAACGAGGGGTGAGCTTTGAAAACATGTAATAGTATAAAATAACTGAGAAGAACACATAAAAAAAATATTAAACACCGTATCATATCAAATCACAACCAACAAGAATAATCAATGTAAAACATTGATACAATCCACAACATCAAGTAAGCAATTACACAAACCAAGTAATGTTATGCATGCATTTATACTCTATACTCCTCCTCTTTCATTGGTACCATTCTAATTTTGAAGTACTTGGTTAGGAGGCTTGATACTATGCCACCACACAAGTGGACGGAAAATTCGAATTGGCCCTGTCCTCACAGATCCCCTCAACTCAACCTAAGACACATATACGCGACAGTCGAGGTAAACGTGTGTTGCATGGTAGCTCCCGACATTTGGAGTGCTACCTCTAGGTCACTTAGGAATTCCCACCCGAATACCTCCAAGGTCTAACAATCTTGCCCTAAGGCTCAACAGCAGACCGCCACGATCAGGCTCATTCATTTGTACTTCCCCATAATCACTAGGCTTGTTAGGCCCTACCTATATGATGACCAAATAATCTCTACTTCAAAAATTATCAACAACTACTTTCTCCCCTCGTTGTCCTAGGTTACTTACTCCATTAAGAGAACCATCATGGGCACGGGACGAATTTGTCACTATTCAATTAAACACAATATGCATTTCATGATATTCATCAAGGTGGTAATATCACAAGTCAAGGAGTACACATCATCATTGCAGATTTCCATAGTCATACATTACATTTAGATTTTATCATCATAATACGCCATCTCAAACAATAAAGGGTCTTCACTCACATATAATAATAATAATACTAGATCGTTCACACACATCACATCAATTGCAAGACAAATAAATACAATTCATCACATTTTATATCATATATTAATATCAAGGATATATATAAACAAGGCACAAAATGCATCAAATACACAATTCAACAATAATTCAACTATCACACGATCTTCAAAAATTAAATCAAACAACATCCTATAAAAGTTTCTAATTCACATTTTAACCTCACAAAATTCAAGTTTGCTCATTAGTCAATTATTACTCAAAGGGCTTCTACCATACGTAGCGAGCCCCGAATGAATTGTGGGAAATACGGTATTCCCGTTCATCTCACTTAATTTATACTCATGCATTCGAACTCACTCTCACCTCATACCTCAATTTGACGCTTTCATAAGATATAAGGACCATAATGATTTTCAGCAACCATGAGATGTCGACAACACATCCAAACGAGTCCAAAAGCATCGACGAATTTGCAGAGTCAATGAAACATGGCTGATAATTTTCCCGAGGCATAAAAAATCAGCATTATATAATTAATAAAAATATTAGGCGAAGAAACATATTCAAAATGTCGTGAACCATGTTATTAGAAAAGGTCTCACCGACGTGCTGGGGCGCCGACAGGGTCCGGCATCAATTTCACTGAAACACGCAAATGAGTAGTGCTTCTTGAAGGTTTTGACGAGAGGAATCCAAAAATGATGTCAGTTTTTCAAGACGATGAACGTGTTGGCCGGAGTTTGGCAACACTGCCGCGGCGAGGGTGAAAACCCATTTTTTTTTAAGTATAACGATTGGCGATTTGAATTATAGGTAATGGAAGAGGGTGTTTTGTGGAGTCCAAATATGGTCTCAGTTTTCATTGGTGATGGTCGTGGTGGCCGGAATCTTGATCAACAGGTGGTGATGTGATTTTTGGCAAAGAGTTATAGGGCGTTTAAGTTTGCGATTCCAGTTGAAAATGAAAGAAGAGATCACAACTATCACAAATGTGGTCTCAGTTTTGCACAACACCCACTATAACGATCATAATTGAAGAGAGAACATAGAGAAGAAATAGGAATGGCGGCAAGGGTATATACGAAGGAGAAGAAGAAGGCTCGGTCTTCCTTTTCCTTTTTATTATCTTATTTTATGTTTTCATTATTATTATTATTATTATTATTATTATTATTATTATTATTATTATTATTATTATTATTATTATTATTATTATTATTATTATTATTTATTATTATTATTATTATTATTATTATTATTATTATTATTATTATTATTATTATTATTATTATGATTACTATTATTATTATTATTAATTGTTACTCTTGTCTATGAACTTAACCATAAAACACATTTTACTCCTTTCTTCTATTTTTTATTATTATTTTTTTATAAAACCAATAATTAGAAAAATTTAATTTAATTCTTTAATACTTTATTTTTTAATAAAATTCCATTACTAAAATACTACTAATATTTGAAACTAATATTTTATAAAATAAAGTGATTCAAATAATTAATCTTTTAAACTACATTAGTAACCCAGACTCTCATATTTAAAATAATTACTATGATTACATATTTTTTTCATCCAAATACTCACATTAAAATACTACCATCAGAGAGTATTCAAAATTATAAAACAAATAAATATAACATATAAACTTTATATTAATTACTAAATTATAATAAATATATATAAAATCATAGTATCATAACAAAGATATAAATATATAGGAAATCAATTGCAATTGTACTAGCATCTCAAGATGATTATTTATCAACTAAATAACTAAAAATATAAACCAGTTAGAAAAAAATTGAAGTATAACTATGTGTACACTTAACATCATTCAAACTCACAAAACAATATCACATTTACTAGATACATGCATATACACGTTAAATTGTCTAAAATCTTATTATTTAAATTATTAAACTAAAATAGTATTATTTTTATAAAAATATATAAAATAATATAATATTTGTTATTTATATCACGCATTTAGTCTAATATGTAATTAGTAGATAATAGAAAGGCCATATATAAAGAAAATTAATTCCAAAATTAATCAACATATATTTTAAAATAATTTTAACACCAAATCAATTATTTAAAATTCTATTTAATTAATGAAATAATTTATTATAAAATTTGGGGTGTTACAGGTCTAAATAATAGTGAAACTAAAAAAGTTAGTTCTCGAGTAAATAATTACTGATAAAATAAATATGTACAAAATATATATTTGGTAGCAATGTTTTCAACTTACCATATTTATGCCAACAAGATTTTTGGGTCATGCCACATAACTATCTGTTGCTTCTCCCAATAACTTCATATCTCAATCATTGTCAAGTATAAGCAATGATGCAAGTGGTTCTAAAGCAATCACAAGTGAAACTTTACCGTAACCGACAAAGATCAGATTATAGTATAATATTTCTCTCAAAGTATTGTATAGTGTTCCTTTTTCAACCATGTGATCAGTAGGGGAAGATGAATAGAGCACACAGGATGAGACACCATAAATCAATGGTTAATACATAAATCAATTCATGTACTAAACGAGCAATGTTGCAACTACCATTTTCACTAGGGAAGTCTATCTTACTTGCTTATTAGATGGATTTGTGCGCTTATCATGTGAAAAATAGTTGTTTGGAGTTACGTCAAATCCCTTGCCCCTCACATGGCCAAAATACTCGAGAACATTAAATATCTTATTAAGTATGTCCCTAAAACTAAGTTGTTGTTGAATCTCCTGTTGTGATGAATATTGTTCTATATTTTGCTAACATAGATTGCATTAGTATTAAAAAGATAAGTTTATTATTATTTTTAAAAGACAATAATAAAATAAATTAAAGTGATAATATACTTACACATTGTTCTATCACTTAAACATTTTCATTGTCAACTAGTCCATCCTTATTTAAACGAGCCACAAAATATGATGATTGAATGGTAGATCAGATTTCGTCTCTTGAAGCTATTCGTTAAGATATATAATCATATTAATTAGAAACTATAGTTACAATCTACAACGTTGTATAAAATTTATATTTAATTATAAATTTTTGCTTTAAACATGCATACCCCCATACCCGACTTTTTGTATGGATGTAAGGGATTTAGTGTTCTATCTCAAGTTGCAGTACTTATACTCTATTTAAAAAAATAGTGGTCTTGTAAAACACATGCTACAAAAGCGGGGTGTGAACGTTTAGCTACAAAAGCGCTCCATTCTTCAGGTGATATATAGTATTTATATGTTTTCGGAGCTTTGCATTCAAATTTCCATCAACATCTCTTAAGCAATACTTTGTCAAGTGAGATCTAAATCCTTTATGTAATTTGTCGACAACTCTAAGAACATAATTTTTTTGCACATATCAACGTTAAAACCCGACTGCAAACCAAATAAAGCAAGAATTTGAGTAAAAGTATTTCAATAAAAAAATGTTTACCAAAAACTGAATTTTAAGTAATTACACGCTGACGGACGAACTCATCTTGCTAGGTAGTTTTGTTTTACTTGAATCACTCACACTCTATCAAAACCAACGTTCAATAATAATACCATAAAAAATATTGTTGATAATAGTTTTGGTGCAAATTGGCATTACAAAAATTGCAGGAATTTATCTGAAATAATAAGTGGAATACAAGTCATTATCAAATAACTCAAATTTTGTCGATTCATATGGCGTGAAAAATAATTAGAAGTTAATTTTCCAAACTCCATTCAACAATGAGCGAATGCGTTAAAAAACCACAATTTAACGGAGATTTAAATTCTAACAAAATAAAAATTTACTAATTTAACTAACAATATTAACATTTGTTTATAACAAAAATAAAAACAACAACTACTACAATTGTGTAATGCTACCCCACATTCACTCCTCTTTCTATTTCGAACTTGGTACTCAAACATTGATTGACACAAAGCTCTTATGATAGCCTAAAGTTAAAGCTTCACTAAGCTAGCATGTCTCCCACCAAAAAAAAGCTATCCGAGAAAATGTTTATTTATCACTTTTAGTTAAGTAAGTTAATTATGATTAGGTCACAGAAAAAAAACCACAAAGAATGAAGTATAATCAAAAAATTAGAAAATAAATTCCTTACCTTCTGGTTCACGATAACCAACGAGACGACAAACAATAAGGGTTTCACATCGCAGTTGCAGTTTAACGGTTTAAGAGAACCAGTTAGCTTCTCGTCATAGTTGTGGATGTTGATTTGAGAGGGGATTAGCAACAAAAGATGGTTTTATGATGAATGGCAGTGAGAGGATGGTTAGCAACAAATGAAATCCGAACTAGTTGGTTTCACGATCGTGAATCGTGATGAAATGACATTAAAGAGGGGATTAGCATGAGCTGAATGGTTTTAGGATTTCTGGTGGGTTGAGAAAGAAAGAGGAACTGATTGAAGGTTGAGTTTCTGGATTCAAAAGGAAAGGATGAGTTTATGGGTTGAGAAAGAAAGGAGTTTTAGGGTTTCTTTGAATAAATTGAAAAGGAAAAAAATTGACAAGGAGAAACCGATGTCTGTGCCAATTTCATTCTTATTTTTTTCTTATTTTTTTTCAATTAGTAATTAACTAATTCACATTTTCTTTCATGTAAAGAAAAAACAATTCTGCAAAAACTATTTCACATTTTTCTTATTTTTTTTATTAAGTAAGAAAACTAAATTTTGGTCGCTAGAATTTAGTTGCTAGTTTTGTCTCTGAATTGTGTTAGCGACCGATTTAGTGATTTAATAATATTTAGTTTCAAGGTTCAAAATTTGAGTCTTTATTTCGGTCGCTAGTGTGAAAGACAAATTTTCTATTAGCGATAATTAGCAACTGAATTTTTGGTCGTTAAAATTCAGTTGCTATTTCAGTCTCTAAATTTCGTTAGCGACCGATTTAGTGACAAAAAAATATTTAGTTTCTAGAAAATTAAGGTCTTTATTTTGTTCGCTAGTGTGACTGAAAATATTCGATCTCTAAATCGGTCACTATAGACAAAATTTCTAGTAGTGGAAATAAATGTTAGAACCAATATTAGATTCTAAATTGATAATTATGTTGACCAGAAATTGCATTATGACTTAGTGGTTGAAACATGCAAGTACCTTGAGCATCAATTGATAGTGTGATGACTTGCATATTAGGTATTTGATAAAAATGTAGTTTCCGTCCCCAAATCTCGTAAGTAGTACTTATGATATTTATTTTGTAACTTTTTCCATAGAAATCTTTTGGAATTTATTTTTCTACTATTAGAAACTAGACTTAATTTCCTATGAAATAATCACTGATTTCACTAAATTTAATTTAGAATTGATAGACAAAAACGTGTCCCAAGTATTATTCTTATTAAGTTATATATAATTAAGTTTTAATGAATTGTAGCCCAGATAATTTTTAAAGGTTTTAACATTTAAGAATCGAAGAGTTTCACCTGCTTGCTCGATATATATTTAATATAGAGGGAGGTTACATCACTAAACAACAATTAGAGTTTTTGTCTAACGATTTATTCAATTTTCATAAATTTGTTGTTATATATATATGTGCCATAACCATTTGTGTCAATATATTTATTGATTTTAAATGACTTTTTGCTTTATGAATGGGAGAAAATTACTATCAATTGAATGGTGTTTTTAATTTTCAAAACTCCACAACATACTTTACTTTAATAACTTTTAAAATTGGAAAAAATGTTAGCTATATCTTTATTTAAAATCTACTTATAAACTTAGGGGTGCTACAACTATAAAATTAGTTTAATATTTATAAACCTTACACATATTAATATTGAAATATATCTCATCAAGTAATAAAGTAAAGATATACAGTACTTTTAGCTCAACTACTTTATAAAGTTTGAAAAATAAGATATCTCTATATAAGAGAGAAATAAGAAAAAGAAGTAATAATGACAAATATGTTAACAGATTAGTTCTCAATTAGCTTGATGATGTGAAAAATTTGAACACCTAATTTTTTTGGGTTATTTGACATATATTCATAAATATGCCTAACCCAAAACATACAACCAATGGGACATATTCTTTTGATTTGGGAATAGTTAAAAGAAAATTATTTGAATAAAGTATAATAAACATTTATTGTTGCATTTAAGGTGATTTGAATATTTTCAATATTATTGTTATCACGAAACTTTAACTAATTCTTAAAACTTAAACCACAAATATTTTGATTATTTCTTGCATGGAGAGAGTTTCTTTTATTTTTTATTAATTTTTTTTATAAATAATTGGTAAGAGATTAATTTTAATTAATAAAGTGGGTCTAGTAATCAACTCTTAATTGTCTCTGAGTTAATTTGAATAAAATATGTCTAGTTTGAAAAGAGTAATTTATAATATATAAAAATTTGTGCAACTTGTGTTTAATATTTTTAAAGTTAAACCACTATAATGTTAATATTTTAAAAAAAATATTAAAGAGGTGAAATTATTATTATTAATAATGGTACTATTAATGACCGTTTCACAATTGTCTACGGTTGGATTTGAACTCATGGTTTAGAGAGTGAAGCTTTTATCACTAACCCCTAACACCTCATGGACAACTTAGATGTTGAATTTAATCATATTATTTTTTAAAAAGAACTTTGATATTCATATTCCTCTATCGATTAATATTTACTATTTTTCCTATGTTTTCACACATGCCTTCATGTCAGTCTATTGAGAGTTAGACCATAAATAAATAAATATATTTACGACGAGAAATTAATTATCAATCAACATTATAATATCATTTTTGACATAATATATATTAACTATTACAAAATATGACTTTTCTAATTATTTTATTAAAATTTTAAACTCTTTTCGATGATATATTTTATCAAATATATAAAGAAACTACAATTGTAACACAAACATCTCTATGACCTCTACTTCCTGCAACAACATACGCCCAACTCTCGATTGCAATAACCACCCTTAGGCTTGCCCAATGTTGATTTACAAAATTGGTCACAAAATATATCTGTATCTGCGCACTGACCATAAAGAAAGCAGCCTGGTGGAACTGTCACCATTCCAGCTTCTGCTACAACCAATGAATCTCCATTAGAAATATAATCTTATATTCTAGAAAATATTTTTGCAGTTCAAACATAATAAACACATTTTCATATATGAAATATATCCAAAAACATGATTTAAAAATGTGCATATGAAACAGTACTCTAATTTTTCGCCATCCATATATTTTCTTGAAAATGTAACATTATTGAGGTATGGATCTAGTTTGTTACCTGATACTGTGACTGAAGCAAGGCACATAATTAAAAAGGTAAAAAGGAGAGGATGGATTTGTGTTGCCATTCTGTTTTGAAAGGTTGACAAGAAACAATCTGTGATAGGATATTTAAAATGACCAGGGAAGAAGTGTTTAAATAATGGCATTCTAGTGAATTTAATTTAGAATGTTTATTATCAATTCTGTTTGTAATAATTTAATTGTCATAAAAATGTTAGTTTTTGTTTGACCAAATCAGTTTATATTTTTTAAAGTTTATAACTTTTACTTCAGATTTTATACAATAAATTTATTACATATTTGATCATCAAATACAAAAACAACCAATAGTGGCAAGTTTATATCTTCTTAAACTATACATAAATTTAAACTTTATAATTTCTAATATTATGATTCTTTGTCAAACTAATAAATAAATTTACTTCAATAACTATATGTAAGATATGAATACTAACTTTTTGGGTAGCATTTTTCTTCTAATTTTACCATTCATTTAAAATATTTTATTCATTAAAAAAATAAAAAGTATAATTATGTATACCTTAAAATAAATAGGATACCAAATTTAAATGTAACTTTTTTTTTTCCATTTTACATTTCATTTAAAATATTTTTAACAATTATGTCATTCTTGTCAAAAATCAAAGAGGGAAAAAAATAGGAAACAACGCAAAGGTGAAATAAAAAAACAGATAGGACAACAATAGTTGTCGCATGGATGCAATTATATTATAATATTAATAACAATTTGGTTTTCTATATCGCTAATTTTATTTCGAAATTTAACCAATATATATTACCATAATTGCAAGGATTAAAATTATTTTATCGAGTCTTTTAGTCCTAGTTCAACTAGAAAATACCAATATTGTTAGCTTGGATGTATGTCTAGAAACCTTGAAGTTATGTGAGTTAATTATGGTTATATTTACCATATCTTCTTAGACAAACAAATTATTTTAATGAATTACGTAATCATGTTGAGGAATTCCTTCAGCAAAGTAGGGTATGTGTTTTTGACAGTGTATTTAATGCTTTAAAAAAAGAGGAAATGTTCTTCGGTAACAAAGGACTAATGAAGGGAAAGCAAGCAAGACACCACTTGCAGTCAACTGACATCTAACCCACCTTACTCGTTGTCTAGTATCTCTCACATATCTCATGTTTGAGCAATCGAGTATACAAACTTAAATATTTGCTTGTGTATTTATATATAATGAAGTATATGGATCAAATTATTAATTTAAGTAATGCAATTATTATGGGAAATACGGTTTTTCTGTTCATCTCATTTAATTTACACTCATGAATTCGAACTCACTCTCACCTCATACCTCAGTTTGATGCTTTCATACGATATAAGAATCCGAGCAATTTTCAGCAACCATAACATGTCGACAACGCGCAACGAGCGAGTCCAAAAACATCAACGAATTTGTAGAGTCAATAAAACATAGCTGATAATTTACACGGGGAACAAAAATCAATGTTACATAATTAATAAAAAAATATGAGGCGAAGAAACATATTCAAAATATCGGGAAACAAATTATTAAAAAAGGTCTCACCGACGTGCTGCGCCGACGGGGTCCGACGTCAACTTCACTGAAACATGCAAATGAGTAGTGTTTCTTGAAGGTTTCGACGAGAGGAATCGAAAAATGTTGTCCATTTTTCAGGACGGTGAACGTGTTGGCCAAAATTCGATAACACAAAGAAGAGAGTGTAAACCTATTTTTTGAAGTATAATAGTTGATGATTCCAAGCATAGGTAATGAAAGAGGGTGTTCCGTGGAGTCCAAAGATGATTTTGGTTTTCGTTGGTGATAGTCGTGGTGGCCGAAATTTTGAAATTTCGGTTTTGCACGACACCCACTATAATGGTCATTGTCGAAGAGAGAAGATGGAGAGGAAATATGGTATGGAGGCGGAGGCACGAAGAAGAAGAAGATGTCGTTCTCGGTTCAACCTTTTTATTTTTCTTTTTTTTCATTATATTATTATTATTATATTATTATTATTATTATTATTATTATTATTATTATTATTATTATTATTATTATATATATTATTAGTTTTTACACTTGCATATAGCTTAACCCCAAAAATACATTCTACTCCTTTCTTTTATTATTTTTTTATTTATAAATATAACCGATAATTACCAAAATAAATTTCTTTAATATTTTTTAAACACAATTTCATTAATAAAACATTACTAATATTTCAAAACTAATATTTTATACAATAAATTAGTTAATCTTTTAAAATATATTAACAAAAATAAACTCTCATATTCAAAATAATAACAACAATTATTACTATACTATTTTACAAAATAATCACATAAAAATACTACATAAACATCCTATTATCTTTATAGAATAGTCAACGATAAAATAAATAAATATAGCATCAATAATTTATATTAATTAATAAATCACAATAAATATGCATAAAACCACCATGTCATAGAAAATATATAAAAAATAAAGGAAATCAATTGTAGTGTTACTAACATCTCAAAATGATTATTTACCAAATGGATAGCTAAAAATTGAAACTAGTTTGAAATAATTGCCCATATATAAAGAAAATTAATTTCAAAATTAATTAACATATATTCTAAATAATTTTAACACCAAATTAATTATTTAAAATTTTATTTCATTAATAAAATAATTTAATATAAAATTGGGAGTGTTAAATTTGTTTGCTTCAGTAGATTGTTTTTGTATTGAAGAAGTGGTTGAGGTCTCCTTTTTTGATGACCGAAGAAGATTAACCAAGTAATGATAATCTTCCTTTGAAATTGAAGGAGAGTGGTCTTCTGGAATTGAGTTGGATGGTGGAGTAGTCTTGGATTCAGGAGGAGGAAATGGATTAGGATTAAGGTTTTTATTTGAATGGTACCCAAGTGGTTCTATGGCAATGTGTGCAGAACTTTGAGACTTTGGTTGAGCGCGTCCTCTACCATGTCCAGCTTTTTGTGTATTATGATAATTGGTATTTCCATAATTCACACTAAAAACAATAAAATCGGGAGGAGAAGGATTGGATGCAGGTTCGTGTTGAGCAACCAAATAATATACCTTGCTAATGGAGGATAATTTCTCCATGAGAAGAATCTGATGCGAATGTTGTTATAATTTTCATTCAATCATTTGAGGAAACAAGTGATGTATTCTTCATCTTTGAAGCTTCGAACAACGATGCTCAGTTTGCATGTTCAGGGAACACAGCAAGCACACGAAGGTGTTGGGCGCAAATCTTTGAGTTCATCCCATAGAATCTTAAGATTGGTAAAGAAAGTCGACAAATTGCGATCTCCTTGTTTAATTTAGTGAAGGTCATAGATAAGATCAAAAAGACAAAAATTATTACCTTTGGTAAACCTATCACGCAAATTGGACCATATATCAAAGGCAAAGTCGATGCAAATGATGCTCTATGAAATATGTGGTGATAAAGTCCTGGTGATCCAAGAAAAGACCATGTTGTTGGCACGATCCCAAAGATCATGATCATGAATGGAGGGAGAAGGTTGAGGAAGAGAACTGCTAATGAACTGAATCTTGGTCTTCGATGAAAGTGTGTGTTTCATTGCTCGACTCCAATTATAGTAGTTCGAATCGTTCACCGGTGAGGCGACCAAAACAGCGCTGAGATTCTGGTTGGGGTGAGGGTAATAAGGGTTCCGTGGATTCAAACACTACAAGAAAAGATTCTTATACTTACGGAAAATTACCCACGGATGTCAATTCGTGGATAAATTACTTAATATATATAGAAAAATCGTGAGTAAATTTTTTATTAAGTAATTTAATTTTTTTTAATTGGATTCCATGGTTTGTCCGTAGGTAAAATTAAAAAAATCTGTGGGTAAAGTTAAAAAAAAAAGAAACTCAATGTTAAGTTGCCAAAATTTATTTGTATTTTTTTAACCGCTGATTCTCCGTAGGTATTATCTGTGGTAAACTAAAAATAAAGTTTAGTCTATTACTTTCTTTTTTTTAAAAAAATAAACTTTACTCTTAGTACTTTCTTTTTTTAATAAAAATTAAACTTTATTCTTAGTAGGTATTAGTTAGAATAAGTAATAATAAAATGTCAGTAAGGAAAAAAAACAAAATTAAGAGTATTAGTAATTTCTCATTAAGGAAACAAAAGGATAGAAACAAAACCCTTCTTCCACCAACTTGCAGCCACCGAGAAACAAAACCCTTCCCTTCAGTGCGCATTCAATCAATGGTATTGCCGCCACCGAGCTCTCCGTTCGCCGTTGACCACCACTTCAAATCACAGGTTCTCTCATTCTCTCTCGTTCTTTTGTCGTTCGCGTTCTCTCTCTCATTCGATCTCTCTTGTTCTTTTTTTCTCTGTTTTACTTCCGTTTGTTGTCGTTATCTCGTTTTCTCTCTCTAATTTGTTCTATTTTCATGATTATTTGTTGTGTAACTGAATGTTTATTAACTTATTTGCAAACCCTAACTCGTTCTCTCGTTTTGTTCTTGTACAGCTCATTGAAATCCCTAACATCTCATTTCAAAGGTAAAAGCTTGAAAATCCCTAACTATGTTTGTTTAATTCCTAAATCTGTTGTGAGGTGTGATATTAATTTTTTTTTTTTGCTTGGATAGTGATACTGATATTGAGGTGGGGGTACCATTTTTTGTGTGCTTCGATTCTGATTTTTGTTTGCTTGGATAGTGATACTAATATTGAGGTGGGGGTACCATTTTTTGTGTGCTTGGATTCTGATTTTTGTTTGCTTGGATATTGTTTGCTTGGATACTAATATTAAT
This sequence comes from Cicer echinospermum, assembly GCA_002896215.2. Lineage (NCBI taxonomy): Eukaryota > Viridiplantae > Streptophyta > Magnoliopsida > Fabales > Fabaceae > Cicer > Cicer echinospermum. The sequence goes on from PGTU02000004.1 coordinate 12,514,812, forward strand.
TCCTAACTCCTAAGTCTGTTGTGAGGTGTGATGCTGACATTGAGGTGTTCTTATATGTTAATACATGTTTATATTGGTTGATACAAGTTTATATTTTTTTGGGAATTGATTGGAATTGGTTGGAATGTGTTCTTATTTGTTGCAAAAGGAATGTATGAGTGTGATTTTAATGCTTTTTACTCTTGCTAATTGGGTTTATTGCTCTTCTTCCATTCTTTAATTGAACATTATTTGGCTAGGTTTAACATTAAGAAGAACAAAAATGATTGAAATTAAATTATTACATGTAATGTGGGTGACTAGTTAACCATGAAGGAATAAAGGGTAGGTTTGTATAGCATTTTTTCCAGCACAATGATCACATAAATATGCAAGAAACAGAAGCCTGTGTAAAAGTGAAATACCTTAAATGACATAAACATTTGCATATTTTCAGTGTATGTCCTTGTGGAATTTTAGTTAAAAGCTTAAGATAATGTTAGTGGAGCACATTAAGGTTTTTTTGTGGGAGTAGTTTTTGACTAGGCCTGAAGGTGGTTTTGTTTGTTAAATGCATTTGTACTAAGGTTAGAATATTTTTTATACAGTTGTACTTAGTGGAGATTTTAACATTCATTTAAATTAAAATTGCATTTAAATAAGAAAACTGCACAAAATGAATTTTACCTATTTTGTTTGTTTGTATTTTACCAATTTTTTAAATATATTGTTTTTATAAAAACCACTTTGATATAATTCCATACAAAGAAGAACAAGATGAAAATATGAACTGTAAATTCCATTATGAGCAAATATGAACAAGATGATATAATGAAAATATGAACAAGATGATATAATTCCATTTTCATAGGTTACAGAGCATTGCTACAAATAATTGTAAATTCCATACAAATTTGAACAAGATGAAAATATGCCTACATATTGATTTAGATAGAGTATTTAGCTGAATTTTGTTATTCTTTTCATCTTCTCCTTTATTATGAATATTTTATACACATCAATAGAATGAGAGCTGAATTTGGATTCTTCAGTACTTCATTTAAGGAAAATCTTGTAAAAGGATATTTATACAAATTTTAATGAAACAACAATCTGATTTTTTTAAATTAATCTAAATTATCTGCAACTAATTTTACAGCAAATATCTGCATAACTATTTACAGTTAGTTTGACAATTAGTTTATGTTTGGAGAACATTATTTTCAATTTGAACTTTGAGTAATAACTTGTTTGAGGTTTGTATAGGTATCCTATAGGAAATGCAGATCAATCAATTCACCTTGTGGCTGGTGAAGGTTTAGAGGCATATCTCCCGTTAGCCGATATGGTTGATATTTCTGCAGAAGTTCAACATCTTTCAAAGCGCCTTTCGAAGATGCAGAAGGAGTATGAAGGATTCATAGCTAAACTCAATTCTCCAAAAGTATGAAATAATACATTTCTTACCATATGCACTATATACTTTTCCTTGTTCCATGGTCCATATGTTCTTTAAGTATCAAAGTCTGTTCGTGAAGCCATTTCAATGCACAGACTTATGCACAGCTAATTAAATCCAGATGCAAGTCACTTTCTGTTCGCATTGAAACAGTGCTCTAAGTTATCTAATTAGGAATTTTTAAAAAAATGGGATTTCTATTGGCATATTAAACAGAATTGGGGGAATTAGCATATTAAATAGAATGGGATTTCCAAATATGTTGTCCGCATTTAAATTTGTCTTTTATATCTTTTAACGCTATTTAGAATGGTAATATTAAATCTAACACTAAAGATTCTAATGTTAACTAATATATGTATTGAAGTTCTAGAGGTCATGTTTGAATGAATAAAAGAAAGTAATGAAGGTTGTTCTTCATAAAGGAACTAGGATTTTAAGTTCCCCGAGGATAGAGAGGCCAAATGTAACACCCCAATTTCTCATTACCTTATTTTGAATAGTATAATGATACAATACTATTTTATTTTATGAGTGTTAATATGTGTTCTAATTCTTTAGGTGTGTCTGTGTGTTTGCCTTAGTAATTGATTTAAATCATTAATATTAACTATATTTAACTTACAAAAATAAATAAATAAATATATATATATATATATATATAAAATAATATAAGGAGTGAATTTGTGTTGTTACACTAGTTGTTACCTTTAGCTCTAATAAAATGGGATAATAATAATAATTATAATAATATAATAATTATAATTATTATTATATTAGTAATAAAATAGGCTAATACTAGGTATATATATATATATGGAGGAACGGAGGTTAACAGAGCCACATTAGGAATGATTAGCAGCCGCCTTGCATCAGCACAAAAGCTATAAAACATTCTTCCTCTTTGTACCTTGATCACAAGCCGCCTTGCATCATCACCATAACTATAAGGTATTATTCCTCTCTGTACGTTGAGAATGGAGCTTTAGACTATGTAATTGCGTTGCTTGATAAATAACTTTATGCCTTACTGCTTGTTGCTTGATCTGATCATGCCTTATTCACATAGACTTTTAATTTAAAATCACATTATATAATAATCAATTTCCCATCAACATTGATTTAATCTCCTGTTTCTTCTCTTCAATGATTGATATCACAAGTGTAGCTTTTGTTGTTTAGGAAACCACTAGATAACCCACTTCCCAAAATAATGTCCTCAATTACATGTACCCTTAATAGCACGCCTGTACAATTTGTGCCTTACTTGTAATGTTGCTTTCTTTTAGTTATTGTTAAATTGTTGAGCAGAGCGTTTGATTTAATCATCTGTCGTCATTGTCACATTAGACAAATCTGAATGCATATAAGCTGTTTGAAAAATTGTCTAACAGTATTTTGGTTTATTGAAATTGTAATATTAAGACAATCTGGTTTCATAGATTTATAAAATCACAACTTAGTCCTTTAAATTAAAAATGTTACTCAATTTTTTAGGTTCTCCACTATAATATATTTTTGGGTTTTAGTACAAATAGTAGATAATTTATTTATTTATTAATTAATTTAATTATCTATTTATTTATTTAGATTATTTATTTATTTAGATTATTTATTAATTGATTTATTTAGTTAATTTATTTATTTATTTAATTATTTATTTATTTAGATAATTTATTTATTTAGATAATTTATTTAATTATTTATTTAGATAATTTATTTATTTATTTAGATTATTTATTTATTTATTTAGATTATTTATTTATGTATTTAATTATTTATTTTATTATTTATTTTATTATTTACTTATTTATTTATTTATTCATTATTTATTTTATTATTTACTTATTTATTTATTCATTTATTTATTATTTATTTATTCATTTGCTTATTTATTTAATTATTATTTATTTATTCACTACTTATTTATTTATTTATTTATTTATAATTATTTAGTTTATTAATTATTTATCCATTTATTTATATACTATTTATTATATTATTTATTTTATTCATTTACTTATTTAGTTATTTATTGTATTATTTATTTATTATTTTACTTATTTATTTATTATTTTATTATTATTTATTTATTCATTTACTTATTTATTTATTTATTTTTATTAATATTTATCCATTTATTTATTTATTTATTATTTATTATATTTATTTATTTATTCGTTTACTTATTTATTTATTTATTTTATTAATTATTTATCCATTTATTTATTTATTATTTATTATATAATTTATTTATTCATTTACTTATTTAGTTATTTATTTTATTATTTATTTATTTCATTTACTTATTTACTTATTTATTTATTTATTTAATTTATTAATTATTTACCCAATTGTTTATTTATTCATTTACTTATTTAGTTATTTATTTTATTATTTATTTATTCATTTACTTAGTTATTTATTTATTTTATTAATTATTTATCTATTTATATATTTATTACTTATTTAGTTATTTATTTTATTATTTATTTATTCATTTACTTATTTATTTATTATTTATTTTGTTATTTATTTATTTGTTCATTTATTTATAGTAAGTAATTTATTTGTATTTGGTGGTTGTGTGGCTATAATTCTCTCGCGGACCATTAGAGACGACGACCGACAAAGAAACGAGTCGTTAGCAGATCAGATTCGTTGGACGAAATCTTCAGTCGAGGTAAGGGGTGAGATGAGGTTCGATATTATGAGCATAAAATTACGTGAGATGAACGGGAATGCCGAAATCCCAGATGTTCATTCGGGGCTTACTACGTACAGTAGAGCCCTATTGAGTAATAATAATTAATTAATAAAATGTGAATGGTAATAGTGAGGATTAAAATATAATTTAGTAACCTATAGAATTGCCGTGAATTTATTTATATCAAGATTGTATGCCGTCTGATTTTATGAATATTATGTTGCTTATTACTGTGTGAATGATATCTACTGGAGTGTTCTTGCTACTTGAATGAAATTGTGATATTACTTGAATATGCCACCAGTTTGATGTGTTATTTGTGATTGATAATACTGAATGATGCATTGTGAGTAGTGTAAACCAAATATTGTGATTTTATTGTGATGGACTGATAAAGATATATAATGATGAACATTGTGAAGTCAAATTAAAACTTATTGAGTTGTGATGATCAAGTAAGTCTTAGATATGTGTTGTAGATTTTGGAGTTAGGATTATTCTGTCATCATATAGGGAGGGTCTGACAAACCTAGTGATTCGGGGAAGTACAACTGAATGAGCCTGATCGTGGAGGGCTACAGTCGAACTGAATGAGACTGATAGACCTTGGGGGTACACCTAGTGGGGAATTCCTAAGTGGATTAGTGGGTTATTCCCTAAGGCCGGGAACTACCGTGCAACACAAGAGTACCCCGACCCTCGCGTATATGTGTCTCGGGTTGAGTTGAGGGGATCTATGAGGACTTGGCCATTCATGAATTGTCCGTCCACTCTTGTAGTGGCATAGTATCAGGCCTCCTAACCAAGTACTTCAGAGTAGAATGATACCAAATGATGAAGCATAGAGTATAGGACATGCATAACATTCCATCATGGTGATTATCTTATTGTGAATGAATTTGATAAATCGTTGATATTATACACTTGACTATTTTTGAGATTGTGATAATTTGATTGTTTGCGTGTTACCGTCGTGTATTTTATGCTATTACATAATTTCAATACTCATCCCTCGTTGTTTGTGTTTGGCGTTTGCGACGGACGCAGACGAGTTGTAAGTTACAGGTGATGACTAATACCATCAGGAGAGGCGGAAGCCATCATGCCTTGGAGACCTTCATTATTATGCATTGTGTTGATGTTATTTTGAGTATTTTATTTTGGGAATTCCCGCTCTAATAGTGACATCGGGTTGGGACTATATTTGCACTGAATTTAAAACATAAGTATGTGTACTTCAAGAAGGATTCTGTTGTTTGATATTATGATTTCGAATTCATTATGTTTGATGGAAATTTTGGATTTACGTGACATGCTTATGATTATGTGATACTCTTTATCTTTATAAAAGCAAAAAGAAAAAGAAATTTATTTGGGGTTTAGGGTGTCACACTAAAGGAGGGAAGACCATAGAATTAGGGGTAGAGGAGACCGGCGAGCATGTTGGTACCTACGACATTGAGTACAATGCTAAGAACTTAGGTCCTTGTAAAAAACAAGAAAAATAAATTTGTGATGGGCTCTTCGAGGGGATCTGGACCTCCAAGATCCCTGGGCTACTACTTTTATTGCTTGGCTTCCAAAAGCCATGTGGTATATACAGTATATAAGACTCCAAGACTTGCTAACCAAGACAGAACTATTCATAGGATTACCATTAATTAAGCTAGTCAGACCAATTATTAGTTAAACTTTTGTGTTGATCTCTATAAACATAAGAAACACAGCTTCATTTTCATTCTGTTCAAAAAACTAATTCAAATTAGACTTAAATTCGCTATATTTTTGTCACATTTTTTGACACTCTTGTAATAGTTTGTTAGATGTCTATATTTTGGCATTATACTAAAATAGTCTATGTGGATTTCTTCTTTAATGTATTTGCAAAAGTAATCTGTGCATAACATTGACTAAAACTTTCAGCAGTTTGTAGAGAAGGCCCCAGATTTGTGCATAATATATGCATAACATTGACTAATCTGTGCATAACATTGACTAAAACATCATGAGTGTCCAACTTGGATGGGAGAGACTGTTTGGAATGATCTTGAGAAGATATGGATGGCATCGTATAAGGAGACATCAAATCGAGCTAAGAAAAATCGTGCTTCTTCTAAAGGAGGAGTTGTCCATACAAGTGGATCTATATCCATTACTGAACATACCATTCGCATGGTACGCTTTCTATGTCAAAGTCTTCATTGTATAACCATTTAATGTTTGACTCCAAGACATGCCTACTATTTGCTATTTTGTTGTTTTTCTTTTCTGGCGAAATGTGACTCTCATTTTGTTCACGGTTCTGTTGTTGTTTATTTTTTGTAAGGTTGAAGAGTTAGGTAGAGACCCCACATTGGATGAGGTCTTTTTAAAAACTCACACTAAGAAGAAGGACAACTCTTGGGTTGATGAAAGAGCAAAAAAACATATGTAAGAAATATTAAATCATTCATTCATTCTTTCATTTGTATTTCTTGTAAAAGTAATTTGATTATGTTGCATTATTTTCTATTTGAGTAGGAAACATTTCAAGGTAAGTTGCAACAAGACTCCAAAGGCGGGGAAGCATCTAGTAGTTGTAGCCAAGTGGTTAATGCGAAAAGCTCGCTTAGACATGTGGGTCCAATCTGTTGGGGGGAAGACTAAAGGGAGGATCTATGGTGCTGGAGATAAATTCTCGCTTTATAGACCAGGTGTCGCAAGTCTAGTTCCAGATTCTCGTCCATCTAGAGGTTGCGCCAATTTCTTGTCTCAACCATCTAACGAGATAGCTGCACCGATAGCAGCATTTGAGGAGCGAGCAAAAGCCGCAGAACACGAGGCACGAAAGGCGCGAGAGGAGCTAAGGAAAATAGAGCAACATCGACAAGAGGAAGTTCAACAAACAGAGCAACGCACTACAAAGCTACAGATGCAGCTAGCAACATTGGCAAAAAGTGTTGCTTCCATACAGGCCGAGTCATCCCGTCATCGTCGTCATCCAGATTATGACGAGGATGAGTCTAGCGATGATGACGGCGAGGAGTAATACTGGTTTCAGTGTCAGTTTCGTTTAGTAGTTATGACTACATAATTTGTTTAGACTTGTAGGCATTATCTATATATATTCCTACGATAGTGTCGTTATGTGTATTTTGAAACTTATTGCAGTAACAATGTGCTTATTTTGAGACTTATGGAAGTCAGGATGTGTATTTTGAAAACACTATTTACATAATATTTCACTTTGTTTTGACAATGATGTTTTAATATGCTTACAATTTATTTTAAATATATATTAAAAAAAACAGCAAACTGTAAAAAAAATAAAAATAGAATTAAAATCATTTTTTCATTACCCACGGACAATTCATGGATACAATTATCAATATGAAATATAAAATAGTAGACTTTGTCACGGATGGTTCGTGAGTAATGTAACTTGCGACTTTTCCGTCGGTAAGTATCTACTATTTTATCTACAGAAAATCTATGATTAACTTTACCGACGGAGATTCGGTGAGTCATAGTACCCACGGACAATCTTTAAGTACATGTAACCCACGGTTTATCCGTCGGTAAATATTTTCCTACGAGCGATTTAACTAGGAACTCGTGTCCGTGTGTAATTTTATGTTACCTATGGACAGTCCATGGGTAAAGATAAAATCTGATATAGGTAATAACAGTTTTTCTTGTAGTGAAAGCGGAATCTTTTGATTTGGTGGAGTCTTGTAGGATGGAGCTTTGTTGATCAAAATCCAAAGAGGAATCGTCGTTGTCAATCTCCATGAATGAGGGAGGAAATGAGGAATTGAAAGGATTAGAGTTTGAAAAGGGTGAATTTGAGGAAAACGCAAAAAATCTGTGGAATAAAAAAATTGGTTTAATCTGATACCATATTATTTGATAATAAAGAGGAAAGTTTATTGAATAATATCTCGATTGTTATTATTATTATTGGAATCAAATCAAAATACAAGAGAGTGAGATTTATAATCATAGAATCCAAACTGACTGTAGAGTACAACTAACTAAAGTGAAATATTGCTGGCAACTAACAAACTATATTGACTGATAATGAAAAAAATACTTTTTTTTTTTAATTTGTTTTGTTATTATTTACTTTGATTGTTAATTGCACACCAACATTCACTATCTCTTATTTATTTTAGGAAGATGAGTTTTCATCCTCAACTATGGAGCATCGTCAAGTCCTATAGTTGGACATTGAGAATTTAAAATAATTAGTTTTTGTCATTATATTGTGTTTAATTTTTAACTTTGTGTTCTCATTATATTGACACCATTTCTTTTTGTACAGAGAGATATATAGAGATATAAAACCACAGAGGTTATTATGCACCTTACCAAAGAACAATACTTGAGAGAACCATTGTATGTACAAATAGAAACTGCATTTTTTGGGTTTTGTTTTAGATAGTAGAGCTAATGTTTTAGAAATGTCCATATGGTAATGATAATAAGCTTTCCCTATATATTGATGACTTTAGAAATACGATAATAAATTACTATTTGTTGACTTCAAACTGATTTCTATTGAAAAGCTTGATACATTAAGGAAATAATTAAAACAATTGATATATCATCAGTATCGCTTCAAACTTTCTTTCTCTGATATCTCAAGGTAATCATTTAGTTTTTAAATCAATCTTGAAATAAATTAATACTATTTAATGTCATCAAGAATCCATATGAATAAATATAGGAATATAATTTGTCTAAATTTAATATGGATAGACTCGATTTGATGAATTTTATTAACTCAACCGTCAAATTAAAAGTTTTTATTATAATTTGATATTTGATTAAATAATTTCAAATAAATAATAATAAAATTTTAAAAAATATAAATAAATATCGATGATTACATTACATTGTTATGAATTTTGAATTTATACAAAATTTTATATATTTGATTATTAATATATTTTTTCAATAATCAACAAATTAATTAATAAAGTTCATTGTTTATATTGAGTTATAAAGCAGAATAACTATCACACAGTTACTCTTGTAATAAATTAATCTCTATTTATATATATATATATATATTCCATGAAGAATCAAATTACGGTGTCCATTTTTTAAAATCTGAAGCTTTGATCATGAATTTTAATGCATAATATATTTAAGAACAATTCTCATTTCTTATTTTTAATTTAATGTTACATAATTTAAGTGTCATTTCGTTTTTTTAATCAATCATGGGACACATTAATATAATATAATTTAATTAAGAATTAATATTCAAATAAAAGACATAACTAAACGAATATAATTGATATCACTTTAATACATATTGACTGTACAATGTTAATTTTGGGAAATTGTAATCATAGGTCAAGAATTCCCGTCCAAGTAATTTTTTCAGAACAATTTTCAATTAAATTTTTTTTATCAATTTTCAGAATATTTTATTGTTACATAATGCAACTATTATTTCTTTTAATTCAATTATGTGAGAAAATTAAATATTATTTTGGGTCGGATTCACTCCAATATAGGTCAAACCCAACACAAATCCTAACAATCTCGATCCAATCAATAGCACCACGGAACCTTCTTGAAACTAGGGCAAATCGCCTACAAAAATGGGATATGAAGTAAAAGTCCATCATAACTCACCTAGACTTGAAATCATAACAACTAGATAGATAAGGAGATAATTTGGAGATTGCATGCGGATACACTAGTTCACCTATACACTCACTCTGAGCCACTTGATGGCAATCATGCTGCAATCACAGACACAAGATGGTGCTCACTTTTCTCTTATTACAAGAATATGTGTCAAACGTCAGCAGGTCATGCACATATTATGGACCCTTTTTGATGATAACAATGAATCTTCTAAAATTTCTAGAAGGAATTACTATATAAGCGGGAACTATTAGGTTATAGAGATACACACAAATTCTAACCTAAAAAACCTCATTATTTGAAAATTTCTATTTTTACATCATATATATAAATCATATTAATCGATAAATTGAAAAATAATTTCAAAAATTTAATCAAGAAATAACATGTAGAATCTTTTATCGTATCATGGCATAATGTATTTTTCAATCTTTCAATTTGAAAAAAATTGTGACTTTTTTAGAAAAAAAATATAATTTAGAACAATATCAATGTATAATATATAAAAAAGATCATATTAAACACGACCAAACAAAATTTTATTGTTTATAGTTATACCTATGTCTATATAGCAGCACAAAATTGAATTAAGGCATACTATACAGTTCTTAGTATATAGTTGTTGTTTTTAAATTTGGAAAATATGTTTTAAAATAAATGTATGCTATCGAAGATATTACTTGGTTGAGTCGCGAATCAGGTCGCTCTCTTTAAGACATTTTGTGGCAATGTCCAAATTATGCAAGACAGACTATCAACCATGAAGTCCCCAAAATAAAACAATATAGAGAAACTGTATTGGAGTTCTATTGCACCGTAGAAAATCGTTCTAGAATTACACCGTCAATATGGCAGTTAAAGCCACTCTAAATATGGCGATTAAAGTCACTCACAATATGATACTATGACCACTTATAAATCAAAAAGACTACAACACAACAACAACTTTAAAAGGATAATGGTATTTGGACCACTAAAAAATCGACGGGACTACGACCTAAAAACCGCTCTAAAAGGATAATGCTATTAGAACCACTTAAAAATCGATGACACAACGACATAAAAACCACTCTAAAAATCGGAGGGACTACGGTACAAAACCGCTCTAAAATATTGAAGGGACTATGGTAAAAAACCTCTCAAAAATATCGAAGGAAAAATATTTTTTTATTAATTTGATTTGACAAGGGAAAGACCTTGCTCCTACGTATCCCCAGATGCAATAGGGAAATCAAAAACTCACGTAGTTCTTGGGTAGAAAATGTTTATGTGTTGACCGATTTTATTATTATTTTTATTTATATACATATCAAAAAAATAAAAATGTAATAATAATAATAATAATAATAATAATAATAATAATAATAATAATAATAATAATAATAATAATATAATAATAATAATAATAATAATAATAATAATAATAATAATAATAATAATAATGACGGGTTATTAGACTCTCTAGATAAAATTCTTTTGTTTTATGCCTAAGAGAACTTTTGAAATCCTTCCAAGTAGGGGCAATTTGTTAATAATAACAACAATTTGGTTTGACAAGGGAAAGACCTTGCTCCTACGTATCCCCAGATGCAATAGAGAAATCAAAACTCACGTAGTTCTTGGGTAGAAAATATTTATGTGTTGACCGATTTTTTATTATTATTTTTTTTTATATACGTATCAAAAAAAAATAAAAACGTAATAATAATAATAATAATAATAATAATAATAATAATAATAATAATAATAATAATAATAATAATAATAATAATAATAATAATAATAATAATAATGATGACGGGTTATCAGACTCTCTAGAGAAAATTCTTTTGTTTTATGCCTAAGAGAATTTTTGAAATCCTTCCAAGTAGGGGCAATTTGTTAACAAATAACAACAATTTGAAATTTTTCATCTAAAGTCATACCTTAAGAGATTATTTCATTAGCTATCTTCTGAATTTCAAGAGAGTGAGACTCCACAAATAAGTCATCAGTTATCTGATACTTTGATACTTGAGGTAGCGGCTCACAATATTGTTGAAATTGTAGTAGTCATACAGATCATAAGCAAGTCCATTAAGAATATATTTCATTACCGAGATAATCATTATCCTCCCATGGGTTAATTATTCAGCATTCTTATCCTTTTCTGTTTGCCTCAAATTGAAACAATTTATTGAAATAAGAGGCAACATAACCAAATCCAATAATATCTTCAACTGACATGGTAAAAAGAAACGTATTAAAATTGTTGTTTTTGAGTATCGAAAAATTGTTTCAAAATAAATGTATGCCACCGAAGATATTAATGGGTTGAATCGTGGACTAGGTTGCTCTCTTTAAGAAGTTTTGTGGCACTTCTCAAATTGTGCAAGGAATAATATCAACCACAAAGTCCCCAAGATAAAACTGCCTAGAAAAACTGTATCGGAGTTCTATTACACTGTAGAAAATCGTTCTAGAATTAACCCTCAATATGGCGGTTAAAATCATTCTCAATATGGCGATTAAAGTCACTCACAATATGGTACTATGACCACTCATAAATCATAAGGACTAGAGGGCACAACAAGTGCTCTAAAAGGATATTGGTATTTGGACCACTAAAAAATCGATGAGACTACGACATAAAAACTATTGTAAAAGGATAATGGTATTAGGACAACTCAAAAATCGACGAAACTACGGCATAAAATTTGCTCTAAAAATTGAAGGGACTACAATACAAAACCGCTCTAAGATATTGAAGGGATGACGTTACAAAACCACTCCAAATCCCTTATTAGAAGGATACAAATCATGGTATTTTTATATTCCTTTACAAAACTAACAACATAAATAACTAATTCAACTAATAAAAGCAACCCGATTCAAGAAAATAAGTAATATAACAAGAACCAAATAGTCGACCCTAATGAGGAGGAATTATGTTATGACAAAATTATTAATTTTTTATTCACTTGTTAAATAACTAATTTACCACAGACCTATATTTGTGATACGACAAATTTATTTTTTTGGTTCAACTTTCTTAACCTTTTCTGTAGCTTTCTGAAACATCAAGGTTGATCAGTTTGTTAGTTATTATATTAAATATAGTAAGATAATCATTTCATATACAGTTGATGAATATGTCAAACATTTTCTAGTAAAGTGACTGACTCGTTGTGAGGCTGAACCTTCTTACCATTCCCTTTAGAATTTGTAGGGGTCTTGTGACACCCTGAACCCAAATTGAAATAAAAGTAAAACGCACTCGTTTTTAAAGAGATGCGCAGCGGTTCCAAATTAGAGTATATATATATTCTTTTTTTTTATAAATACTTTAAGGTTCAAGACATCACATTCACACTTACACAAAATGCTTGCATAAAAATTTTCAATAAAAAAAAAATCCTTAATATCGAATATAGTTGATGTTTATTAAATAAATATTTTTGATATAAAAGCAAGTTCTAAACTTAGAGACAATTAATTTCATCCCCTGAATAACCGATAAAAATAACACAATTGATCAATCAAATTTACAAAAATCTAAATTGTTCATAACTCAACAAAATATGAAGAATTACTCCCACCCAATATCACCTATTCAGAGCGTGGATCCCCAATCGATAACCTGAAATAACTGCGCTCTCGCAAGCGCCAAACACAAGCAACGAGGGGTGAGCTTCGAAAACATGTAATAGTATAAAATAATTGAGAAGAACACGTAAAAAAATATTAAACACCGTATCATATCAAATCACAATCAACAAGAATAATCAATGTAAAACATTGATACAATCCACAACATCAAGTAAGCAATTACACAAATCAAGTAATGTTATGCATGCACTTATACTCTATACTCCTCCTCTTTCATTGGTACCATTCTAACTCTGAAGTACTTGGTTAGGAGGCTTGATACTATGCCACCACACAAGTGGACTGACAATTCGAATTGGCCCTGTCCTCATAGATCCCCTCAACTCAACCCGAGACACATATACGCGACAGTCGAGGTAAACGTGTGTTGCATGGTAGCTCCCGACATTTGGAGTGCTACCTCTAAGTCACTTAGGAATTCCCCACCCGAATACCTCCAAGGTCTAACAATCTTGCCCTAAGGTCTAATAATACGCCATCTCAAACAATAAAGGGTCTTCACTCACATATAATAATAATAATAATAATAATAATAATAATAATAATAATAATAATAATAATAATAATAATAATAATAATAATAATAATAATAATAATAATACTAGATCATTCACACACATCACCTCAATTGCAAGGCAAATAATTACAATTCATCACATTTTATATCATAAATCAATATCAAGGATAGATATAAACAAGGCACAAAATGCATCAAATACACAATTCAACAATAATTCAACTATCACACGATCTTCAAAAATTAAATCAAACAACATCCTATAAAAGTTTCTAATTCACATTTTAACCTCACAAAATTCAAGTTTGCTTATTAGTCAATTATTACTCAAAGGGCTTCTGCCATACGTAGCGAGCCCCGAATGAATTGTGGGAAATACGGTATTTCCGTTCATCTCACTTAATTTATACTCATGCATTCGAACTCACTCTCACCTCATACCTCAATTTGACGCTTTCATAAGATATAAGGACCATAATGATTTTCAGCAACCATGAGATGTCGACAACACGTCCAAACGAGTCCAAAAGCATCGACGAATTTGCAGAGTTAATGAAACATTGCTGATAATTTTCCCGAGGCATAAAAAATCAGCATTATATAATTAATAAAAGTATTAGGCGAAGAAACATATTCAAAACATCGTGAACCATGTTATTAGAAAAGGTCTCACCGACGTGCTGGGGCGCCGACAGGGTCCGGCATCAATTTCACCGAAACACGCAAATGAGTAGTGCTTCTTGAAAGGTTTTGACGAGGGGAATCCAAAAATGATGTCAGTTTTTCAAGACGATGAACGTGTTGGCCGGAGTTTGGCAACACAGCCGCGGCGAGGGTGAAAACCCATTTTTTTTAAGTATAACGATTGGCGGTTTGAAGCATAGGTAATGGAAGAGGGTGTTTTGTAGAGTCCAAATATGGTCTCAGTTTTCATTGGTGATGGTCGTGGTGGCCGGAATCTTGATCAACAGGTGGTGATGTGATTTTTGGCAAAGAGGAATAGGGCGTTTAAGTTTGCGATTCCAGTTGAAAATGAAAGAAGAGATCACAACTATCACAAATGTTGTCTCGGTTTTGCACAACACCCACTATAACGATCATAATTGAAGAAAGAACATAGAGAAAAAATAGGAATGGCTGCAAGGGTATATACGAAGGAGAAGAAGAAGGCTCGGTCTTCCTTTTCCTTTTATTATCTTATTTTATGTTTTCATTATTATTATTATTATTATTATTATTATTATTATTATTATTATTATTATTATTATTATTATGATTACTATTATTATTATTATTATATTATTATTATTATTATTATTATTATTAATTGTTACTCTTGTATATGAACTTAACCATAAAACACATTTTACTCCTTTCTTCTATTTTTTATTATTTTTTTATAAAACCAATAATTAGAAAAATTTAATTTCTTTAATACTTTATTTTTTAATAAATTTCCATTACTAAAATATTACTAATATTTTGAAACTAATATTTTATAAAATAAAGTGATTAAAATGATTAATCTTTTAAAATACATTAGTAACCAAGACTCTGATATTTAAAATAATTACTATGATTATATATTTTTTTCATCCAAATACTCACATTAAAATACTACCATCAGAGAGTATTCAAAATTATAAAACAAATAAATATAACATATAAACTTTATATTAATTACTAAATTATAATAAATATATATAAAATCATAGTATCATAACAAAGATATAAAAATATAGGAAATCAATTGCAATTGTACTAGCATCTCAAGATACATGCATAACTATGTGTACACTTAACATCATTCAAACTCACAAAACAATATCATATTTACTAGATACATGCATATACACGTTAAATTGTCTAAAATCTTATTATTTAAATTATTAAACTAAAATAGTATTTATTTTATAAAAATATATAAAATAATATAATATTTGTTATTTATATCACACATTTAGTCTAATATGTAATTAGTAGATAATAGAAAAGGCCATATATAAAGAAAATTAATTCCAAAATTAATCAACATATATTTTAAAATAATTTTAACACCAAATCAATTATTTAAAATTCTATTTAATTAATGAAATAATTTATTATAAAATTTGGAGTGTTACAGGTCTAAATAATAGTGAAACTAAAAAAGTTAGTTCTCGAGTAAATAATTACTGATAAAATAAATATGTACAAAATATATATTTGGTAGCAATGTTTTCAACTTACCATATTTATGCCAACAAGATTTTTGGGTCATGCCACATAACTCTCTGTTGCTTCTCCCAATAACTTCATATCTCAATCATTGTCAAGTATAAGCAATGATGCAAGTGGTTCTAAAGCAATCACAAGTGAAACTTTACCGTAACCGACAAAGATCAGATTATGGTATAATATTTCTCTCAAAGTATTGTATAGTGTTCCTTTTCCAACCATGTGATAAGTAGGGGAAGATGAATAGAGCATACAGGATGAGACACCCTAAATCAATGGTTAATACATAAATCAATTCATGTACTAAACGAGCAATGTTGCAACTACCATTTTCACTAGGGAAGTCTATATTACTTGCTTATTAGATGGATTTGTGCGCTTATCATGTGAAAAATAGTTGT
Organism: Cicer echinospermum; assembly: GCA_002896215.2. Taxonomy (NCBI): domain Eukaryota; kingdom Viridiplantae; phylum Streptophyta; class Magnoliopsida; order Fabales; family Fabaceae; genus Cicer; species Cicer echinospermum. Next base: position 12,531,383 of record PGTU02000004.1, read on the forward strand.
TTGGAGTTACGTCAAATCCCTTGCCCCTCACATGGCCAAAATACTCGAGAACATTAAATATCTTATTAAGTATGTCCCTAAAACTAAGTTGTTGTTGAATCTCCTGTTAAGATGAATATTGTTCTATATTTTGCTAACATAGATTGCATTAGTATTAAAAAGATAAGTTTATTATTATTTTTAAAAGACAATAATAAAAGAAATTAAAGTGATAATATACTTACACATTGTTCTATCACTTAATCATTTTCATTGTCAACTAGTCCATCCTTATTTAAACAAGCCACAAAATATGATGATTGAATGGTAGATTAGATTTCGTCTCTTGAAGCTATTCGTTAAGATATATAATCATATTAATTAGAAACTATAGTTACAATCTACAACGTTGTATAAATTTATAATTTTTTGCTTTAAACATGCATACCCCCATACCCGACTTTTTGTATGGATGTAAGGGATTTAGTGTTCTATCTCAAGTTGCAGTACTTATACTCTATTTAAAAAAATAGTGGTCTTGTAAAACACATGATACAAAAGCGGGGTGTGAACGTTTAGCTACAAAAGCGCTCCATTCTTCAGGTGATATATAGTATTTATATGTTTTCGAAGCTTTGCATTCAAATTTCCATCAACATCTCTTAAGCAATACTTTGTCAAGTGAGATCTAAATCCTTTATGTAATTTGTCGACAACTCTAAGAACATAATTTTTCTGCACATATCAACGTTAAAACCCGACTACAAACCAAATAAAGCAAGAATTTGAGTAAAAGTATTTCAATAAAAAAATGTTTACCACCTTTTGAGTATGTGAATAAAGAAAAGAAGAAGATGAAAAATATGCAGTCGTAGGTATTTATGAGCCAAATCGTAGGTATTTATGAGGCAAAATTAGAGAGAATCGTTTCGTCAAAGTAGAAAGCACTTAGAGCATCTCCAACGGTAAACTCAATATAGATTTATTAAATGGGGTCCATTATGCAATATAATCTTGAAATGACTCATTCATTTTTTACTCCAACGGTGAACTCACGTATTTATTAAATAGAGCCCACCACTAACAGTCATACATTTATTATTGTTCATAAATTAATTAAAGAAAAAGGTAACCGTGATGAAAGCATCGTTCTTTCCTGAGAGAACCGTGATGACACTTTAGCACGTCTCCAATAGTGAACTCGCCAAAAACTGAATTTTAAGTAATTACACGCTGACGGACGAACTCTCTTTGCTACCGTTAGAGATGCTCTTAACCCCAACCAGAATAGAAAATCATAGAAATAGCAACCACTTCCCACTTTTCTTCCCCTAAAAAACCACCACATCGAATATTTGACTTCGTGACAGAAGTACACGATCAGCGCATTCCAAAACTTTCCATACAATCTTACCTTCTCACCCCAAAGGTATGGTAGTGTTGAGCTAAAGTTAATAAAAATAGCAAACACCGAGAAAATGAGTTGAAGGAATAAACATATTATTTTTATTAAATAATAATTGAATAATAAATAGAGAGTTTTTATGGTACATGTATAAATTGAGGTGTTTTCGGACATTAATTAAATATTATTTTAATGAATCAAATAATTATTTGTTGAGTATTGTATTTTAAAAGAGATTATTTCATAAATAAATAAAAACATCATTTTTACTTTTTGTTTACAAACATGATACTAATTTTTTACATTGTATTGTAAAAAATATTCAACATTCACTATTGTGAATAAAAAAATTCAAAAAAAATTAAAAGTTAAACAACCCCACATACATTTGTTTTCAATTTGATTAGTGCATTCATTCACTATTGTAAATTGTGTAAAAGTTAAACAACCACACGTACATTGTTTTCAATTTGATTACTGCATGCATTTGATTACAATTACATATTAAATCATAGATAAAAATTAAAATATAGAAAAAGATAGGTAAATTAACCAAATTAAATCTTTGTTGGGATGTGGTGATAGAGTCAGAAGTGTGAAGAGACCCTCCAAAACCTCAATAGTCAAATGCTCGGTTTGTTTTTGCTTGTATGCTCTTCTTTTTTAATCATTGAGTTCTCCAATGGTCACGTAAAGAATTTCAAACATCATGACTAATCCACCTCGGTCTGTACACCATATATATAAGTTGCAATCAATCACTACGCGAAAAAACGCATATTACAGCGTTTTTTTTAAGCCATTTACAGCGCTTTTTCAAAAAAATAAGCGCTGTGGAAACGAGCGCTGTAAATGATACAACAGCGCTTTTAAAAAAGCGCTATAAAACATGTAAATACAACGCGCGCTTGTTATGCACATTTTACAGCGCTTCTTCACAAAAAAGCGCTGTAATATGCACCCCATTATATGAGTTATGGGTGTGCATTTTACAGCGATTTCTCAAAAAAGCGCTCTAAAATGCCCAACCATAAGTTCATATATGGGTGGACATATTACAGCGCTCTCTCAAAAAAACGCTGTAATATGCCCAACCATAATTTCATATATGGGTGGGCATATTATAGCGCTTTCTCACAAAAGCGCTGTAATATGCCCACCCATAATTTCATATATGGGTGGGCATTTTACAGCGCTTTTTTGAGAAAGCGCTGTAAAATGCACACCCATAATTTCATATATGGGTGTGCATATTACAGCGCTTTCTCAAAAAAGCGCTGTAAAATGCCCACCCATAATTTCATATTATGGGTCTGCATTTTACAGCGCTTTTCTTGTACATTTTACGGCGCTTTCTCACGAAAGCGCTGTAAAAGGTGCACCATTAAAGCGCTTTAGAACAACATTTTACAGCGCTTTTTAAAAAAAGCGCTGTAAAATGTGTGTTTTTTTTTTAAACGCTGTAAATTAATTATTTGAAATGAAAAGCGTTTTTTAGCTTTTTATGGCATTTTTTTTAAAAAGCGCTGTCTTTTATCTTTGTATCCAAAATTATTTTGATCCAAAATCACTTCACAATCAGTGCACACAACAACAAAACATATTCAAATACCATAGGCAGTTCACACAATCAGTAGAACATAAATCAGAACTGTGTAACTTTATTAACATATATGTAACTCTGTAACTCTGTAATTTACGACCTAAGTAACTACATTCAGATACATATATACAACCTAATTTACAACCTAATTACCTACATTCAGATACTTATATATATATAACCTAATTTACAACCTAAACTACATTCAGATCCATATGCATGTTCATATATTGTGTCCTATGATCATTTACATATAATAACTAACAGAATATACATTATATGCACTAGCTACCATATAATATTCAGATCCCTTGCTCAGCAGCAAGCTATTTCCCAGAAAATCAAATAATTTTCAAGTCAAGCACGTACTGACACCAGTCTTCCTTTAATTCCATCAGATCTTCCTCAGAATATGATGGACTGGAATTGTCAAAGTACTGCAATATAAAAATTGAACATATTATATTAAGTTAGTATCAATATATAGATAATTTATATATGAAAATCATATAATGCAAATACCATACCGTTTCTGGGATAATAGTTTTATTCTTCTCAACAATCTCCTTCATGAATCTCAATATGTAGTACCCACAGTCGATGTTATTTGTTTGACGAGGGCACTTTATTGAGATCCATGTAATGTTATTAGACTTCTGCTTCGACACTTTAGCACCTCTTTGAGCTCGATAAACTTTTAAGGCACTATCGAATGAATAAATGTGATTATTAGAGCATGAACAAACACATTATATATATATATATATATATATATATATATATATATATGTAAGAAATAAATGAATATTACTTACGTGTCGAGCATAGTCTTTATTTCGGGGTGATTGCTGTAATTGTCGTGCATGGGATCCAAATAGTATATAACTTCAGAGACCGCATTGATTGCAAATAGCACCCAATGTGCCCTACAACAACAAAAAATTGGTTAAGCAATTTTGTTTATAGATAACTAATAAATTAAATTCTCATCAATTAAAAAAGATAAAATTACGTACCCTGAATTATATGGTGCCAAGAACAATTTATCACTTTCTTTATTTCCTAAAAACATATCTACAATGTAGTTTTTTACATTCTCTGGACCGAGTTTCCACATCGACATCTTATGTGGAGACAAGAATGAGTATTTATTTGACAGTTTCCTCGTGCACACGACCTTCTCGTACAAAAACCTTCAATGAAAATTTTAAACTAGATTAATTACCAATACATTTAATTAATTACAAATAAATGCAATTAAAAGTATTTTTTACCTTATGTACAAGCTGATTACAGTAGCACTCAGCTCCTTATGTTCGAGAAGTTCGTACATGTGCTCCTTTTCGAGGTATTTCAATATACTCATCTCCAAAGATGTCTTTATTCATTTGTACGATGGCGAATCGTTGCTGCTGCCCATGTTCCTTTTTATTTGGATGTCAAGACACGCCCCGTATTTACCAAGGCGTGGCTGACTTTATTAGGAGCAGCAGCAGCAGCGACCGATTTTCCCGATCCAGATTTTTTGTTGCTGCAAGTTTGGCAGCTTTATTACCCTCCAGCCTTTGTAGTTTGGCAGCCCTATTAACCTCCAATTTTTGAGGTTTGCTGCTTTTTTTGGCTGTAGGGGTGGTTTATTTATTTGGACCTACAAAAATGAGGTAAAATGTTAGTTTATTGAATCTGAAAAAATGAAAACCTTAGGCAATAAATGTGACAAACCTTTCGGGAGATGTAACTGATTTGTCCTTGGGGAATCTTTTTTTGGAGGGCAACAAGGTGTGTGGGCCATGCCACGTAACTGCCAATAGCGTCGCTTAAGAACTTCATATCTCCATCGTTGTCCGGTATGGGCAACGATGCAGTTGGTTCGAAAGCAATCGTAGGCGATACTTTGACATGGCCCGCGGGGATCGGAATATTGTGCAATACTTCTCCCGAAGTATTGTACAATATTCCTTTTCCCACCTTCCGTTGAGTAGGCGAGGACAAGTATAGGACACATGTAGTGACACCCTACATCAATAGTTAAAACATAAGTACAGTTAATATATAAGTTTGTTTAATACATAAGTAATTACATAAGCAAGTAAGTAGTAAGTAATTAATTACCTCGGGAATACTCTTCAAACCGACGTTGCAACTCCCGGTTTCACTCTCCATTTGTATTTCAGGTTGGAGCTGAACCGGAAGTTGCTTGTCTTTATTCGTATTCACCAAGAGTGCCACTTGCTCCGATAGGATTCTGAGCTTCTCTAATACTTCCTCGTTGGAAGGTTTTTGGCGCTTCTCTTGAGGAAAAAAGCTTTTGGGAGTTACGCCAAATCCTTTCCCCCTCACTCGACCGGAATACTCAGAGACATTAAACACTTTCCCAAGAATGTCCCTGCATGTATCCTTGTTGCCCTCTTGAGTTTCAGAACTTTGTTCAATAATTTCCTAAAAATACATGTAACATTAAAAAGATAAGTTCAATAGCATTTTTAAAATACAATATTAAAAAATATTAAAGTGATAATATACTTACACAAAGTTCTACAACTTTTTTGACATTTTCATTATCAACCACTCCTTCTTTATTAACACGCGCTTCCTTCCACAATATATGACGACCCAAGGGTTGATCGGCTTGGGTGTCTTTTCTCTATTCGTTAAAATCATAAACAAAATAACACAAATTAGTTACACACTATAGTTTATAATACAAATTACTTCATTATATAAAAGTGATGTTTAATTACTTACAATTTGTTGTTCAAGGCGTGCATATCCCATACGTGATTTCTTGTATGGGTGTTTTGGGTTGCTTACCCGTTCGCGATTTGCCTTACTAATATTCTATATAAAAAAAAAATAGCAATTGTGTAAAAAGTTAAAATACGCTACGAATATGAATAATAAAACACAAATGCTAATAAATTAATCACTTACGACAAACGCTGGGTCAGAACGTTTGGAAACAAATGCACTCCATTCATCCTTTGATATATAATGTTGATATATATTTTTGGAGGTTCAACATTTGTGTTTCCTTCTCTATCTTTTAGATAGAAATTTGAGAGATGGGATCTAAATCCACGATGGATTTTCCCAGCAACTCTCAAAACATACGACTTTCGTTCCTCATCAAGAACAAAAGTTGTCTGCAATGAAAACAATTATAAGTAATGTATTTTACAGAAAAAAAATTATAAATGACAAAAGAGTAGATCAAAATATTTACTTGAATGTCATTCCATATGATATCTTTGGCATCCTTCGACGCCTTATCTCTCCAGTTGTCTATTGTGATTGGGACATTTTGACGAACAACAGCCCCAATATAGCTTACAAACATGGAGCTGTTGGGGTCAATTGGCTGACCACTCTCGTTCCAGCCAACCTAATAAACTCATATAGTAAGTACATGCCCTAAACCTTAAAAAAGATAAAAATCACACAGCAACAAAGTATAGTATACCTCAAATTTAATCCCACTACTCCTTGCTTTAATCACCTTTTGCATTATAGTTGCACCACGTTTGACTTCTTTTTCATAAGTCTTGGAGGTGCCAACTTCTTCATTTTGAACTTCTATATCTTTGTTTGTATCCATTTAACTACAACAAGTTCAACATGCAGTTTAGTATAACATCAACAAGCTCAACATGGATCATGCATTATTATAAACAACCTCAACATGTATAAGTATATCTTAAAAAAGCTCAACATGCATTTTAATGATTACAAAAAATTTATAACATCAATACCTGAATAATGGTTCGAAGAAAGATGAAATGTAAAGAAAAAAGAGGGAACGCAGAAAGTTCACAGAAATATGGTTCAAAGAAATAGGATATTGAAGAAATACGTAATGAGGGTTACGTATTTCAATGAAAATATATTGTGTGAAATGGGAGAGATGATCTTGGATGGAAATAAGGTTCGAAATGAAGGAGATGATCGTGGAAATAAGGTTCGTAATGGACGGGATGATAGGGTTTGCAAAATAAGAGAAGAACGATGAAGGTTGAGATGATAGTGAAGTTTACAAAATGAAGAGGAAACTGAAGAGGTAACTGTTATATATACGTAACCCTTTTACAGCGCTTTTATAAGCCTTTTACAGCGCTTATTTTGAAAAGCGCTCTAAAAGGCTTCTTTAGTTAAATTTTTAAAAGGCTCTTTTACAGCGATTTTTCCCAAAAAGCGCTGTAAAAGACCTCCGTGTGTTATTATGTTATATGAATGCCTTTTACAGCGCTTTCACACATAAGCGCTCTAAAAGGCTTCTTTAGTTAAATTTTTAAAAGGCTCTTTTACAGCGCTTTTCCCAAATAAGCGCTGTAAAAGACCTCTGTGTGTTATTATGTTATATGAATGCCTTTTACAGCGCTTTTACACATAAGCGCTCTAAAATGTCTCTTTATGTTAATTTTAAAAGGCTCTTTTACAGCGCTTTTCCCAAATAAGCGCTGTAAAAGACCTCCGTGTGTTATTATGTTATATGAATGTTTTTTAAAGCCTTTTACAGTGCTTTTACACATAAGCGCTCTAAAATGTCTCTTTATGTTAATTTTAAAATGCTCTTTTACAGCGCTTTTTCCAAATAAGCGCTGTAAAAGGCCTTATTGTTTTGTGTTTTGTTATGTTATGTTATTTTTTAAACAAGCTCAACATGCATGTGCAAAACCCACATAGTAGTAACTGGTCACCACAAAAAATCCCTTCCTCTTCACCAAAATCTTCTCCTTTTATGCATCTTCTTCACAAACATCAAAGCTTACTCTTTCACAATTCAATCTCCACCTCAACACCCTTTTTATCTCTTTACATTCTCTTTCCCTTCTTAAATCGAAACTTAATTGGTAATTCAGGATCATTGCCATGTTGCGAAAAATGGGTTTGTGTCTGATGTTTTTGTTAACAATGTGTTTTTGGGGATTCCCATGATGCGTACAAGGTGTTTGAAGAAATGGGTTTGTGTCTGATGTTTTTTGGATTCCCATGATGCGTACAAGGTGTTTGAAGAAATTAGGTGTCTGATGAATATTATTTTTAAAAGCTTTTTACAGCGCTTTGTCAAATAAGCGCTGTAAAATGTCTTTTTTACTTATTTTCAAAAGAGTCGTTTACAGCGCTTTGTGTGAAAAGCGCTGTAAAAAGGTATAAAACACTCATTATTTTATTTTTAAAAGGATCGTTTACAGCGCTTTTTAAGATAAGCGCTGTAAAATGTCTCTTTATTTTATTTTTGTGTTTGGTTTATTTGGGTTGGGATGACATTAAAAAACATTTTTATCATTGTTTATTGGATTAAAAATATTGTTATCATTGTCTTTTTATCACAATACTTTAGGAGATGATGAATTATTAGAAATGAGAACTTCTGAAGAATCTATATATATATGCACTGAGCAAAAGAGAATCTCTCTATTCAGTTCAGTTCAGTTCATGTAAATTACTAATTTATATTCAGTTCAGTTCATGTAAATCAAGCTAAATATAAAACACTCATTGTTACATGAACTTGGTATAAAACACTCAAATCAAGCTAAATATAAGCAGAAGATAATATAATCAGAAGAACTTAGTATAAAAAACACTCAATTCAGATTACATGCATATTTACAATAACACAGTTCAGATTACATGCATAGCTTATATATAAACAATTAAACATATACATTAAGATGCCCTTCTTCTTTTCCTGGTGACATTCACATTTGTTTGTCCATTTACAATACGAAACGATGGATTAATCCAAATTCCCTCATCATGATCATCTCTAAGATATAAACCATCATCAGTTGAATCAATTTCATGTGGTTGTTGTGATGTTGCAAATAAAAGATCATTACCAACATCTTCATCATTATTGTTATCATCACTTATTTATTGGTCGATAGGACAACAGACCATTTATCATTAGAAGGATCAGTGACATAAAACACTTGTTGAGCTTGCGACGCTAAAATAAAAGGCTCGTCTTTGTATCCCACCCTATTAAAATCGACAAGCAAGAATCCTGACTCATCAATCCGAACGCCATTATTATTATCGACCCACTTGCAACCAAATATGGGAACACGAAACATTGTGTAGTCTAACTCCCATATGCGCTCGATAACCCCAAAATATGATAGATTTGCATATATTGGGTTTTTGTCTTTTGCACTTGAGACATGCATCGCTTCAGCTACGAGAGTGACTCCACTATTTTGCATAGTGGTCTGATCATCTTGTTCTTTGTATAAAAATGTGTAGCCGTTAATAACATAACCAGTGTAAGAAAAGACATGTAAGCTCGGACCATTTGCTAGCCACCTCAATCTATTTGAAATTGATCCGGGGTCTATATCAAATTTTGACATTATGTGATTTTTAACCATGTTACAAAACTTCGATTGTGCTCTCGAGTTATCCAATTTTGATTCCTATTCATGTTCAAACGAGATAACTGATCAATGTGTATTGTAACATACGGTTGAACCTCATCATCATTGTGCAGAACATACAATTGTGCCTGCTCCCATTCTGTCCTTGATATAGTCAGTAGTCTCCTTCCATTATCCCTTCTCCTGATAGTCTTCCGAATGACGAGA